>JAVXUP010003667.1:0-57843 GCA_033070095.1 Escallonia herrerae | reverse complement strand
CCATCCTGCTGCTAGGGCAAAAGCCCCCAGTGATTGAGCCGGTGATGGCGCTAAGCCCGTGCCGGAGTTTGATTGAGCCGGCGACGGCACGAAGCCCGTCCCGTAGTTTGATTGAGCCGGCGACGGCACGAAGCCCGTCCCGCAGTTTGATTGAGCCGGCGACGGCACAAAGCCCGTCCCACAGTTTGATTGAGCCGATGACGGCATAAAGCCCGTCCTGCAGTTTGATTGAGCCAGGGATGGCGCTAAGCCCGTGATGACGCTAAGCCCATGCCATAGTTTGATTGAGCCGGCGACGGCACGAAGCCCGTCCCTCAGTTTGATTGAGCCGGTGATGGCGCTAAGCCCGTGATGGTGCTAAGCCCATGCCACAGTTTGATTGAGCCGGCGATGGCACAAAGCCTGTCCTGCAGTTTGATTGAGCCGGCGACGGCACGAAGCCCATCCCGTAGTTTGATTGAGCCTGCGACGGCACGAAGCCCGTCCCGTAGTTTGATTGAGCCGGCCACGGCACGAAGCCCATGCCGCAGTTTGATTGAGCCGGCGACGGCACGAAGCCCATGTCGCAGTTTGATTGAGCCGGCAATGGCGCTAAGCCCGTGATGGAGCTAAGCCCACGCCGTAGTTTGATTGAGCCGGCAATGGCGCTAAGCCAGTGATGGCACTAAGCCCATGCCGCAGTTTAATTGAGTCGGTGAAGGCACGAAGCCCGTCCCGCAGAGAGGGGTCCTCATGCCGGAGCATTACGAGCGGAGCCCCCGGAATGATCCACATCCGGGGGGTGGGTCGAAGCATGTTCCACGTCCATGGCTGGAGCACATGGTGTGGTGAATAAGTGTGATGCCCGGAGGCCTGTAGCATGATTGTGGAGTATGGGCACGGCGACAACTGTCGCGGAGGTATACTTGGTGCTGAGGCACATATCATAAGAATGGCGCAAGGCGCAGCGACGACTGTCGCGGAGCAATACTTGGGATAGTGTGCTGCCGTCGTGATGATTGCGCACGGTCGGTGAGGAGCGTCAAGTGACCATTGGTGGTGCATTGTAGAGAGCGCGATGAGTGATGTCGGAAGTTTAGGAATGACCTTTGCAAGGCAAAAGGTTGGCGACCCCCTACAGAAAGCGGTGGCCGACCCCCTTAGGAAGGGGTGGGCGACCCCTCTGCGTGGAAGGGGTGGCCGACTCCCTTGCGGCAAAGGGGTGGCCGACCCCTCACAACAAAGGGGTGGCCGACCCCCTGAAGGAAAGGGTGGCCGACCCCCTGAGAAAAGGGGTGGCCGACCCCTTAGGAAAGGGGTGGCCGACCCCCTCGAGGGGTCGATCCCTTTCTCTAGCAGTTTGACTGTGTTTTTGTCGCTGCATTGGTGATGCCTGTGGATGCTTGAAAGGAGATGCACTTTGACCGGGTTATGGCGTTGAATAATTGACCGTTGACTGGGTGATGTGTCGCCCGACGCGGGTCCCTTAGCGGGCCCCGGGGGTCTGACCGAGATAAGGTAGGAACAGATGTCAACTTCACCTCAGTTCTAAAAAAAGCCCCACACCAATGCTCTACACCTCTCTACGTTGACAATCATGAGCTCCAAAGTCCATTTTAGAAAGTCTCTCATCTGTCTACGTTGCCAATCATGAGCTCCAAAGTGCGACAACCATTGATACCTTTCTGTTGCCACCATCATCACTACTACCATTGTTATTGTATCGCTACTGCAACCACCATCGCCAACATGATTTTGACAAAAAATATTTGTATAATATACATAAGTATATGCGAAATTTTGATAAAATGGATAAATTTATAAATAAAATAAAATAATTTCTAGACATTTGTTTTTAGTTTACCAAACATGCTGACTTATTTTTCATTGATAAAATTCCAATCGCTTAAAATTTTCAATTTTACAAATTCAGGATTTTACAGTTGAATGCTTAAATTTCAAAATGGACTATACTTGTAGTTGTAACCGGTGAACCCGGCCCATCCAATCGGTATATTTACATGGACCCGCCCGCCTGACCCGTATCTAATAACGTAAAAACCCTAGTAAATGCACAAAGCCTTTTCACCTTCACCTTCACCTTCACCTTCACCTTCACCCTCTGAAAGCCAAACAGCAAAATCTATGGCTTATTCCCCTCGCACAGACTCCGTCGGCCCCACCATCCCGTCGGATCTTGTCCAAAACATCCTGTCCAGGCTCCCAGTCAAAGCCCTCGGCAAGTTCAAATCCGTCTCCAAACAGTGGCACACCACCATCACCGACCCTTTCTTCCTTCTGACCCACAGGGAATCGTCACTCCAGAATCCAAATCTCGTCCTACTCCGCAAAACCCGGACAGAAGAGCAGATCAACAAGACCTATGTAGCCAAAACCCAAGTTGAAGCATACTCTGTGGGTTTTGATGGAAACCCTTATCTTGATTTTACTTTGAATTTTACTGATGATGTTGACTTGTTGCCCTCTAAGTGGGACTTGATATGCTTTGTTGGGGAAAGTGGGTTTTATGTGTGCAACCCGAGTACACAGGAGATGGTCAAATTGCCCGAGATGAGTGCTTGTACTTCTGGGGGTGGGGTTGTTGCGGGTATGGGGTACGACTCTTCGTCTGATGAGTACGTTTTCGTGCATTTGTTCGATAGGGTTTTGGATGTGGATTATGATAACGATTTTGGGTGCGAGGTTTTGAGGCTGAGAGACGGTGGGGTAGTTGATTGTTCGTGGAAGGTGGCGGGGGCGAGCTGCCCCTACGACGTGAGAGGGTGGGGGGTTTTCGTTGGGAATGCATTTTATTGGATGATTTGGGATGCGTATGACCATCCTGGAAACGATGCGATAGTGTCGTTTGATTTGGAGAGGGAAGAGTTTTCGACGGTCAGGCCGCCAAGGGGTTGTCTTGATCCGGAGGGGGTGTGGTTTTTGGTGGAGCTGGGTGGGTGCTTGTGTTTGGTTGACAATGTGACGTGCCCGTTGATGATGGACATTTGGGTGATGAATGATCGAGAAAATCACGAGTGGGTTAAGGAGTACAATATCTATTTGGACGGTTTTAGCAAGGAGTTGCTGAAGTTCATCGTTCCTTTGGATAACCGGGATGGACAGATATTGATGGATGCTAAGCAAGAGAAGCTTTGCTACTATGATACAGAGGATAAGAGATTCAGCCGAATGTGTAGTCTACTAGAAGGCAATTGGACGTGGGTGCGGCTTTACACTCAGAGCTTCTTCTCCTTGGGCAGCTGGTAGACTGGATGGCGTTAGTTTTTGGATATCTGCATCTGTTTTCTGCAAGCATCTTTGTCATGATCATTGTTTGGTTAGTCGTTAATGTTTCATGTGTAATTTCAGTTGTCCGTCCAAATATCTGGAAATTCTATCCGAGTCAGTGCATTAGTTCTCCAAGTTATAGTCTTAATTCTAGTGTCACCCGGCCGAATTTTTTAGTTGTCTTTTGGTTCAATATCCAATTTTCTGGTTGAATGAGATATTGAGATTTGGTTTTTAAAGTGAACTTGTCTTGGAGTTGATGAGGTTGCTTTCTATTGTCTTCTGTGTGCTTGATTTGATTCGTAGTTTCATGTGTTTAAAAGGTTCTGAACAACTTGTGGTGAAGGGGGAAGTTTTTGGCAAAGAGTTTGTTCCTTATATGAGTTACAACTCTGTACGGTATTATGCTGTGACCTTTCGTATAAATCCGTACGTGGGTGAAAGACCATGATTTTTTTGGAATATGGTAAGAAATGTTGGACTTTGTTGCTAGTTACATTGAAAGGCCCCTTTCCTACTTAAGTATACCAGTTAGTAGTGCAGAGCCACCAAGTGTTCTTTTATTAAGTTGATGTTTGTGTGACCAAGATTTAGGCTTCTGGCCTTCCTTTGGTATGATTTAGTCTCTGTCTCTGTCTCATCACATCATATCTTTGACTTTATATGTCAGTACATGTATACTTTCCGATTTTGAAGGGGGGAGATCCTATAGGATCTCTCTTTATGATACGCTCAAATTGTTTCATTGCTGTTTTCCATCCGTGTTCCTATGAAGATTGTTGACTTAGTGGCTTGTTAGCAATTCAGCCACCATGAAAAACTTTTAACTCCAAACTTTTAACACTTTCGCTGTTGAAAAGCTGGTGGTTGGTGTAAGGGTTCTGGTAATCGACTTGATAGCCTGTCAGAGGGTGCAAATTTCGAAAATAATATTTTTGGTTAATTTTCTCGAATACGGAGGTTCACAGATGCTCTTCATGAAGATGGAGGGTAAGCCTTTGGCGCAATGGTTAAAGTTTCATCATACCTGACCTGGAGGTCACAGGTTTGAAACACGTAAACAGCTGACAATCTTCAGACCCTGCAATGCTGAACTATCACACCCCTTTTCCAGTTGCATGGAAGACCCTCCAAGTTTGACGATTTACTGGCTAGTGACACTTTTTGGCAGCTTGATGATTTACTGGGCTAGTGACCATAGCTGAAAGGTTAGATCTCGATGGTACTTTCTTCTGTTGAGAGGATGGTGGGTCGAAAATGAAGAGAGGATGCGGAGAAAGGTTAGTTATTCTTTTTACCATCGATGTTTAAGGCCAGAGATACCCTGTGTGTCTCCCTACCTCCCTCTGTGTGTGTGTGTGTGTGTGTTACAGCACACAATATTAGGGCATTCTAGAGAATTTGGGCTGTTTTACTGAATACAGGAATGTTATAATTTGGATGCCCTTGCCCCATATATCTAGTGCACTGCAAGCAACCCGAATAATAGCTGCTGAAACTTGGATTGTGTTTTTTATGCTTTTATTTTTTGTCATGATATCACCGGCATGAGTTTATCGTATTTCATTCGTGCCATTTAGAAAAGAGTAATTTCAAGGTAATAAAAAAAAATATTAATTACGAGGATCTCCGTCGCAGAGGGGTAGTTCGTGGTTGCAATCCGGTGGTCATTTATATTTTTTTTGGCTATTATTTGCATCTTTGGACTTTTGTGTCTCAGTTTATACGTATTTAAACCTTGTTGATTTTGGGCTTTTTTGTTTTGGTGATATGCTCATCATCTTAACTGATCTGTGGCAGTACAAGTTATTGTCTTGTCTCTTAGTTGGAAACATAATTTAGTAACATACATTCATTTAGAGTATCGCCTTCTGCAGTTTTATGTGGCTGAAGCAGTTTTTTGATTTTGGGAAATTATGTTTCTTCATGCAATTTTGCATGCACCTGATGTGTTTGCTTTTTCGTGAGAACTCCATTCTATCTCTTATTCTTATCTTACTTCTCTTCTCGAAGACTTGCCTTTCATTTATCAACAGTAGCCAGCCCCATAAAGTTATACCATCTGAATTTGAAGTGTTGTTATAGTTTCATAATGAGCTGTATAGAGTTGGACACGACTACCATCTGGATCTTCGCTCTTTCCGCTCTCGCTGAAGTTTGTCCTTGAAAACAAGAGAATTTGTATTAAAGCCAAATTAGTTATACATTGCCAGATGGTGAACTAGTTTAGGACAGTACTTGGAAGTCGTGTAGGGTAGTTGCAAAGCATCTCTTACTTCTCTTAATATAAATGGAAACCATGTTAAATGCTTTAAAACAATGTTGTGGTTTCTCGCTCTCAAAAGACCTCGGGTTATATCTTGGAGCCCCTCTCATCCATAAAAGATACTCTAAAAACCATTTCAACCACATCATTGAAAAGGTCCAAATGAAACTCTCTGGTTGGAAAACTAAGAATTTGTTTGACAAAACTTTTTTTTTAATTTTCAGTTTCAAAAAAAAATAAAAAAAATTAAAGAGCAGTTTAATTTTATTTTTTACAAAAACAAGTGGGTGTTTATAACTTAGCTTTTTTTTTGTTGAGTTTTTTGTGGTGATTTGCGGTGGGGGTGGTCGACAGTGGCTGGTGGCTACTGGCGCCGGTCTCCTGTAGTCGCTGGCGGCTGACAGTGGTGGTGGTCTAAAAAGAAAATCAATATTGAAAAAAAAAAATCAGTTTTTAGAGTTTTTAAAAATAGTCTTGATTTAAAAACTGAGTTTTTAAACTAAAGGAAAAAAAATTGTTACCAAACGTAACTTTTTTTTCAATTTTCAAAACTGAAAAAAAAAAACTGTGTCAAATAGGGCCTAAACTTCTATTGCCTGTCGGGAGAGTTACCATGTTTCAATCTGTCACTGCTACTATTCCCAACTACAATATGCAAACTAATATACTTCCCATGGAAACTTGCAACACCCTTGACAAAATTAATAGAAATTTCTTATGAAGAGATACAAAGAACTTAAAAAAGATACATCTTGTGAATTGTATATTGTTTGCAAACCTAAGGAGGATGGAGGACTAGGTCTCAGAAAGAGCAAAGAGAACAACATAGCTCTGCTCGCTAAACTATCCTAGAACCTTTGTAAGATGGAAACCCCCTTGTGGACCAAAGTTTGGCTACGAAATATATAACCTCCAAAAAACCTAGAATCTGGGAACCCAAAAAAGGTGGTCACATATTTAGAAAGGCATCATGAGCACTAAATCTTGTCTTGTCAAAGGAATCAAATGGCTTATCGGAGATGGGAAGAACATTTCTTTAGGGGAGGATCGGTGGTGTGGAGATAAACCTTTGAATAAAAATAACAACCGTATAGATCCTAAGATTAAAGTTAGTGATTGTTTGCAAAATGATGTTTGGAGCATTGATCACTGGAAGGATCAACTGGGAGATGACCTCATTACTCAAATTTAAAACCCCCATATCTACTTACATAACCTATCTGACACCCCCATTTGGGGTCTTGAGACTAATGACCTTTTTTTCCTCCAAATCGAATTATACCAACATGCTGGACCATCAAGTTGATAAGAATCTCCAGGATAACAAAATTTGGAGGAAATTTGGAAGATTAAGACCTCCAAAAGAATAAACTTTTTCCTCTGGATTGTGGCACATAACCGTTTACCGACTAATTCCATGCGTGCCACTAGAGGGTTGACATTAAATCCTTCATGTGATTTGTGTCATAATCACCAGGAAGACACTGATTATGTCCTCAGAATGTGCCACGCTGCTCAGGAGGTGTGGAAACATTTCCTCCCCCATACTATCATGGCTGAAGAAAAAAACATGAGCATGAAAAACTGGCTGCTTAAGTACTGCTCCTCATATAAAAACAAGGAAGAACCCCAACATCATACACAACCTCAACTTTTTGCTATTATTATCTGGTATATATGGAAAAGCAGGAACGAAAGGATCTTCAACAACATGCAGCCAGATGCCAACAGTACAATCCAAAGGATCAAACGTCACCATGATGACACGATAAAGGCTTTCCACTCTTCTTTAAATACAAAGAACCATAAAATGCACAACCTAATCACTTGGAATTTTTCATTGGCAGGACATTTCAAGTTGTATATAGATGGATGTGCAAGAGGTAATCCAAGACAAGGAGGTTTCGGAGGAATCCTTAGAGATGTCAAATGGGTCGGGCCGGCCCAGCCCAAGCCCATCGGGCCTCCAACAAATCGGGCTGGGGCCGGGCCGGGCCTGGTTCTGAGGATATTTGGGCCCGGTCCAAGCCCAAGCCCTAGGCCCAACATTTAGGGCCGGGCTTGGGCCGGCTCAGGCCCAATTTTCTTTTTTTAATTTTTTTTTGGCATTTTTTTGTTATTCAAGGTAAGGGTTTTTTTTTAATTATGGTAATTTGCTGTTAGGGACACTTTATTAAAGCGTCCCTAACAGATTCCAAGTTCCAGCCCACTCAAATTATAACATAAATTGACAAAATACAACAAATGTGGGGTACACGATGCATTGGGGTCAGCAATTTCAATACATAAAGATGTTGGAAATTTACTCGATCCCATGACCACTATATTTATAAAGAAAAAAAATCAAAGGCTTTAAGATGTGTTATTATTCTTCGCATTACTTAAATCTTTAGTACTGTTTAGGGGGGAAAGGGAGAATAAATCTGTTGGAAGTGGAATTTCAAAAGTAAAGAGGGGGGCCTGAACCGGGCCTGAACTGGGCCAGACCCGGGCCAGGCCTGGCCTGGCCCGGGCTTTTTTTTGGGAAATGTAGGCCTGGCCCAGGCCCTCAAAGGCCAGGGCAGCACTGTTCATCAAAGGGCCCGGGCTAGAAAGGGGCAGGGTCGGGCCGGCCCGTGGGCCGCCCGACCCATTTGACAACTCTAGGAATCCTAAGAGATGAATGCGGGATATGTCAATGGGGTTTCTACGGTAATCTAGGCAAATCAACAAGTCTAGAAGCTGAAATCTGGGGTATACACCAAGGACTAAAGATGGCAAAGGAACTTAATATCCAAAAACTGATTTTGGAAACAGACTCATTGGTGGCAATCCAGCTACCAACTAAGGAAGAAAACCAAAATCACCAATTGAGAGGACTGATTGCAGACTGCAGATTCATCATGCAAAGATACAAATATCGGATAAGCCATACACCACACGAAGGCAACAAATGTGCAAATCTCCTGGCCAATCTGGGAGCAGATCAATCACAACTCTTTTGTTCAAGTGAAAGAACCCAGCACTGAACTTCAGAGGCTTTTATTATCTGATGACATTAGTGGAGTAGCCTTGAAAGGCATAGTTAATTGTATTTCTTTTTCCCTACCAACCAAAAAAAAAAGTACTGCCGAGATTATATGCATAAGTGGCGTGGCTGAGGTTACTAAATTAGGTCCTTGAGGAGATCCAAAAATATATATGTGGAGGAGTAAATTTTGAACCAATGGTATAGTGCCATGTAGCATTTAGTTGGTCTGTGAACATTATTTCATGGCAATTGAAAATTGTAATGAGCGACATTTCTAGTTTTGGCGTACTCTTTTTAAGTTGCCAAAATCGAAAGTTGTCAAGTCACAAATGATTAAAAGATAAAAGGAAAAAAAAAAGGAACCTATGAACATGTTGGAGTGAGCCAGTCCTTTGCAGGGGCGAACCTGTGAGCTCCCAATTCTGCATCCAAACTTGCATTTCTTGGGGTTTATCCCAAAATAATCAATGTTTAGCTCTTCCAGGCCAATGCAATATAATTTTTAAACACCAAACTACTTGATTTTAGCAAGATTTAAGCTAGTTTCACCGTTCTAAAGTCGATGCATGACAAATTTGGGATGGTTAAAGCTGATTATTCCCTACCTAGATGTTGCTTTTGGGTTGCCGGTAAGTTCTTTCCTTTATAAAAGCAGGTTATTCTGGTCCTTGACAACAAAAAGTACGTTTCTATTTTGGCCTCTAAATAAAAACATGCATTTCGACATAAGTAGGTGGAAGGCAGTGGACCGCTAATTGCATATCATCTTTGTTATAACCAGTCAGCAAGTATTACATGTTGAATTTCTTTCCTTTTTTATACCACTACGAGCTTACGTCCACACGCAATGTGTGTGCGATTAAGTCACTTTTACGCGGTGTTTGATAGTTTTTTTTAAAATAAATAATTCTATTGTCACTAAAATCCCTAAATATCAAAACTTCTATCATTTTTAAATTTTTAAAAAACAATTCCTAACAACAAAAATGTAAGGCACTTAAATTATTGGTGTAAGAAAGTCTAAACTATAGTAAAATCATTAAAACATAGAGATAAATTAATAATATTTTTAAAACTATGTAAACAACTCTTTTTATTATTAGTACTTTTCAACACATTTGAATGTCCAACGATTTTTATACTAACATTTTTCAAGGAATTGATAAGTATCATATTTGAATTTGATATTTAAATCGGATTTCAAAATAGGTAACCAAATAAACAATGTTACTTAAATCATACTTGCAAGAGCCTAACACATCCAAATATTAGCTCTGCAAGTTGTCAACTTTATTTCTTACTAATACTGACCCCGTGCGTTGCACACGAGAGCAATAATTATTAGAAACTCATATTTATATGCTAAATAGTAATGACAAATAATGTTATTTTCTGTTTTCTACCATTTTTTGTAACAATAGTAGTAACCCATGTGTTCAAGTTTTTACCAATCGATGACCCATGAACGGCCTCCATCTGCCGGCCACCCATGACCCCCGAGTCCCGCCACCAGACTTTCATCCACCGCCAATCACCCAACCTCTACCCACCACGTCCACCAATCGCCAACCACGACCACCGGCCTCCAAGGGCCACAAACTTAACCAATATCGCCACCAACAGTCACCTCGCAGATTCAGCACCGGAGCGAAAAGAGATCGGCGGTAGAGGAATTAGCCGGTGCTTTCTTGAGCACTTTGTTAGTCTGTCGCTATCCTCGCACATTGGATTTCCTTCAAAGAGAGAGGGAGAAGGGAAAATGAAGAGATGCGTGGTATAAAAAAAATTACATTTCATTGGGACACTATTGTAAAGCCAAATAGAGCATTACCGTTATAATTACCATTAGAGTCTTGAAAAAGAAAAAAAATTAGAGCTACTCATCTATGGATATGGAGGGATAGAGGATGGGAGGAAAATAGTTTGATAAGAAAGAAATGCAGTTACGTAAAAAGAAAGTGGGAGTGTCTCTTAGGTAATGAAGAGTGGACAATGATATTTTACCTTTTTATTCTCAAAATGGACACTTGTCAGTTCCGGAGTGAGTTTCAGTGTAACACTAAAAGGGTATTACACCAAAAATGATGTTCTCATTATAAGTAACGAGCTGCCGTGCACACGCAATGCGTGCGCAACTCATTCATTGTTTAACTCGTAATATAGTTTTTACAAGGTATTTAATAAAAGCCAAAAATAAATATGTCTTCATGAAAATAAACGCGGTCTACTTGACTATGAATGGTATTGATAATGGAGAAAATAAAGACAATAAAAATGATAATAACGGTGTTACCATAAATATTAATGAATGAGAAAATTTCTTTTCCAACAAAATATCCAAAATTTCTTCCCAAAACAGTAATGTGCTGTAAAACATGCACCAACACTTGGCTCAAGTCCTATGCTCTTTGAGTAGTGCTTCCTGAGTGACTGCCTAATGATGTAGAGCTCTTGTTCCCTTTCTCTCCTTTTCAAATTCTCTCTCCACCACTTCCCCTCTCTATTGCCCAACGATTACTACCCTTTTGAAATGGATGTGTTAATTCTTTGGCCTATATTCTCTTTTGTTTGTCAAATATCCTTTACTTGTTCACAGATTCAGCACCACGAAAATGAATATGAGGCCATTTTCACAAAAGTTGCAAATGAATGCTATTGATATATCACTTGAGTATGAAATCAACGCCCACTCGGGCACACCACTGCAACCCAATCTTCCGCCGTCACGATGACCACTCCCAGTCGCACGTCGAGGGCCTCCATCCACCCACGACCGCCGTCGATCCACGCTGTCACACGACCACCACTCCCACTACCGCATGACACGGCCTCCATTTAGCCACAACCGTTGTTGATTCACATTGCCACACGGCCACCACTCCCACTGCCGCATTACACGGCCTCCATCTACCTACGACTGCCATCGGTCATCTGAGCCGCCGCGCAGCACCATCTGCCACCCACGACCCCTGAGTACCGCACAAGCATCCATCCACCGCCAATCTCCCAACCACCACCAATCACATCTACCAATCTCCAAGTACGACCACCTCCTCTGTCAATCACAAACCAAAGGCCTCCCTAAGGCAATAGTCACCTTGCGGATTGAATTTCTTTGGAGAGTTGTTAAGGGAGAAAGGGAAATGGAGAGCGAAAAATGAAGAGATGCGTGAATCAGAAAAAAAATTTCATTGGAACACTATCATAAAACCTAGAGCATAACCGTAAAGTCTTGACCAAAAGAATTGGAACTGCTCGTTAACTGCCAATTTTCAATCTGCAATGGCGATGGAGGAAGAGAGGATATGAAGAAAGTAGTTTGATAAGAAAGAAATGCAGTTACGCAAGTGTAGGGGGTGGGAGAGTCTTTGAGGTAATTAAAGATGTGAAAAATGGATACTGATATTTATTTTTTGTCCTCAAAATTGACACCTGTCGACACTGGAGTGATTCTCAGTATAACACTACGATGCACGTAAATATTAATATGTGCTAAAATAAGATTATGGTACAGAAAAGTCATAACTTTATGTATTCTCTTGACTATAACAATCAATTTCATATGATTCAAGTATATATGTTAATTTGATTCTAGCATATATGTTAATTTAATTCAAGTTCAAAGTGTAAGTTGAAATTGAGATGGATATGTATAAGGACTGCTCTACAAAAATTATGAATCTATCTACAGCATGTTAATAATATCTCAATGACCTTCATCTAGAGGTATCAAATGGGCCGGGCTTGGGCAGGCCCAGCCCAAGCCCATCGGGCCTCTAGCAAAACGGGCTGGGGCCGGGCCAAATCTAGGCCCAGTCCAAGGCAGGCCCCAGGCCCAACATCTAGGGCCGGGCTTGGGCCGGGCCCGGGCCCAATTTTTTTTGTATTTTCTTGTTATTCAATGTAAAGGCTTTAATTACTGTAATTTGTGTTCATAGGCCCTCCTCCTTTTATCCGGGCTTGGGACCGGCTGCTTGTAAACAAACAGGCGAAGTTACCTTTTTTTATATATACGAAAAAATATCTATCTTGCTTGTAAAAATTTAATATATATATATATATATATATATATATATATATATATATATATATATGAAAAAACTATAAATTTTATTCTTAAAACTTAAGAGAAGGAAAATAAAAAGAAATTACCTAATCATCCGAAAATACTTCAACATCCGAGTCACTGCTCTTCCTATCATCAATCGGTTTATCTTGCTCGCGGTATTTCGCATCAAGATAATCCTTCCAACATACACATAGCTCGAGCGACTCGGGGTTAAGACGACTCCTCCTGTCATCCAAAACCCTCCCGCTCGCTGAAAATGCCGACTCTGAAGCAACCGTGGAGGCTTGCACTGACAGTACATCCCGTGCAATTTGAGCTAAAGTTTTATACATGTTTTGATTTTGTTTCAAAAAATTTAACAAATTAAAATTAACCTGTTCTTGCATTGATAAATCAGCATAATGATCAGTATTTGAATATACACCAATCTCATTAAAAGAGAAAAAAGTAGACGAACCTGCCGAATTAGAAGTACCTTCACCTGGTAGTTGTCTTGCTACTAGATGTTCAAAGCCCTTAAGGTATGGCGCATAATACCTCTCAGCAGTCGATGATGAAGCTCGTCCGCGCACGTCAGCAGAATTACGATAGAGGTTGAACAGTTCCTCAAATGTCTTGCTCACTTTTGCTTGGAGTGCGGTTGTGTCCTCTAGTGGGTAGCACATTAATATCGATATCTCTTGTATCGAGACGTTCACGCCATGCAACTTTAACCTAGGATCTAAACAAGTAGCAACAGCAAAAATAACAGGCAGTTCACTCCAATATTTATTAAACTTTTTATCCATCACTTTTACTATTTCCTTGAAGGGTCCTATATATCTCCATTTTGATAACATTGTAGCCATCTTGAGAATTTCTATTACAGCGAGAGGAGAGGTGGGATAGTACGTACCAGACAATAAATTGGTAGACGTGTAAAATACCTCCAAAAATTCAGCTAGGTATGTGGCCATCTGCCATTCCTCTTGAGTTGGCAAGCCGGCTGGGAACAAGGTTAGTAGAAAATGCGTATAGACTTCTCTGTATGCCAGAATGTGTAAAAGCATATGGTATGTAGAGTTCCACCTGTGGACCACATCTGTAACTGCTCTCCTGCGAGGCATATTATATTCAACACACAACGTTTTAAATTGTTGTGTTCTCGAACTCGAACTATTAACATACGCCGTCATACCCCTCATTTTGACAAGAATATCTCCTGCAGCAGCTAAACCATCTTGAACAATTAAATTAATTATATGACAAACACAACGAACATGAAATAATTTACCAGAAAGTACAGGTTTGAGGCTCTCCTCTAAAGCATCAACAGCAGTTGTATTGTTAGAAGCATTATCAAAACTAATACTCATAATCTTATCCTTTAATTTAAACGTGGTACATGCTTTTAATATAATACTAGCAATGTTCATTCCATCATGCGGAAAAGGAAAGAGCTCGAAAGCGATGATTCTCTTGTGCATAATCCAATCTGCATCAATCCAATGGGCTGTCACACAAGTATAACTAACAAAAGTAAACGGAGATTGCCAAATATCAGAAGTAAGACTAACTTTACCGTCAAATTTATCGAAATAATCGATCAGGCGTGCTTTAGCAGCATTATACTGTCGGAGTGCATCGGATCTAGTTGTGTTTCTATGAACCTTTTTGTACAAAGGTTGAACGTATGTGTTCATATATCTAGAGTGCTTAGCATTATCGGCAAAAGAAAAGGCTTGTTCATCGTGAATAACAAATTCAGCGAGACCGTCTCTTTGCTCTCGCTGATTATAAACAAATAACTTACCGTCAAAAGATAACTGCGTTTGGGTAGGTTCGACGTGGCCTTGTCGAGGTGCACACTGAGGGTAATGCCTGTTAAGATGTCCATTACCACTACCAGACGAAAATAATTTAGCACAGTACTTACATCGAGCTTTTCGGATGCCGTCCACCATAACTTCATCAAAATGATTCCAACACTCGGCTTTCTTTTTTTCCCTTTTGGACTTCTGGCTCATTACCGGAGGCATTGCTCGGCCCTTCTTCATCATGACCAGGCATAGGGTTAAGATTATGCCACGGAGTAGTAGCTTCGCCAACCGAGCTGCGTCCTTGACTATAATGCGGGGGGTCTTGATCAGGCGTGTATTCAAGATCTGGAATGTTTTGATTGAACTCCCAATTGGCTTGGGTATCTATCATACAGCCTGTACTCATTCGTCCAGGAACGAATGGTTGTGGTGGTGCTTGGATTGGTGTTTGTGATGGCCGTGGTGCTGGCGCTCGTGCTGGTGGTGGTGTTTGTGATGATGATGATGATGATGATGATGATGATTTTTCATGATGATGATCCACGCTTCAGTTTCTTCAGTAATCCAGCCATATTTGACGCTAAACTTTTTTACTAAATTGGAAAATAAAATTAGTAAGAGTAACTAAATACACAAGTATAAGAGCAGTAATTAGTAATTAGAAATAACAATTAAAAGAATTAAAGAGTAACAAATGAATCACTGAGGGTAATTCGAAATTGGAGAGAGTTAGTAATTAAAAAGAATTTAGTAATAGTAATTGATAAATATAAAAATTCACTAATTACTAATTACTAGACAAAAGAATTAGAGAGTAATAAATTAATAAGTGGAGTGGTTAGTAATTAGAATTTAGCAAGAGTAGTAATTAGTAAACAAGAGTAATAATTAGTAAATAAGAGTAGTAATTAGCAAGAGTAGCAAAGCTTGTAGAAATGTAGAATGTTTATATAAGAGAGAGTAAGAAGATTGGTGTGAAAAATTAGAGAGAAATAGTGTGAATTTATAGATTTTTAAAACTTCACAAAAGACCAAAATACCCCTAAAAACTATCCGTTTATATTTATTGGGGAGGGTAAGAGTGTAAAAACCTTAAAAGAGTTGAAAAAATTAAGTTGAACCAAAATATCCCCCAAACTAGCCGTTATTTTGCTGTTGGGGGGGGGGGGGGGGGGGGGGTAAAGGTGGAATTTAGAGAAAAAAAGGGAATAAAACCGTTGGGGGGAAATGGGAGAAAAGATGATTTTGAAAATGGTAGAACCGGGCTAGATCCGGGTCGGGCCAAACCCGGGCCAATTCCGGGCTGCGGTTCGGGCCCAGCATGGCCCCGGGCTTTTTTCTGAAAATTTCTGGCCTGATCCAAGCCCAGGCCCTAATCCCTAAAATAACGGGCCGTCACTGTTCATACATGGGGATAGGCTAGCCCGGGCCAGAAAGGGGCAGAGTCGGGCTAGCCCGCGGGCCGCCCAACCCTTTTAACAACTCTACCTTCATCTCGCACAACTTCTATAGAACGTAAAATGGTATACGTTGATTTGATGACAATGATGGCTCGTCTCCTATAATAATCTTATCCACCATTCTTTTAAAGTAAAAATAATTATCATTTTTAAATTAATGCAGTTTGTTTAAACTATTAGGTTTAAAGTTTAACAATAAACAAATTAATATTTATCTTTATGCTAGCAATTGTAGGTTTTTTTTTTAAATTTAGCTTTCAATCATTTAATGCATTTATGATATTTATATATGTTCTATAGTCCAACTTAATTAACAAAATCGTTTTCGTGAATGTGTCACCATTATCCTCGACCACATTATTTCACAAAATACTTTTCATATTTATTTTGAAAAATATGTTATTATAAGATTAATATTTGACACATTTACTCTTTAACAATTGCTGTATCGAAAGATTAGTAACTTCTAACCCATTACATAAAAAATGCCTATCTATCTGCAAATAGCAGCCATGCTGTCTGTCTCTTCCAATCCCATTACTGTAATCTTTTGTAGCTTAAAATGTTTTCTGATAATTTTCTAACCGTTCCCTTTATCCATTACCGACAAATGATGAATCCTTTACTCCCTTGTTCAAATGGTGGTAAATTTAATTTTGGCTATAGAAAGATACAATACCAGAAGGTAAAATAAAAAAATAAAGCTACGATTCGTACTGTTGAAATCAATTTAATTTGTTCTCTTTTCTTTCCTGCAACATTAAAAGTGGTATAAAAAATAATTTATGCTATATAACACACACACACACACACACAAACACACATATATGTATATAGACACACAAATATAATATCAAGTTTGAAAGTCAAATATGAAAAAACTGAAGGAAAAGATTTAGCATGTCTAGTTTTCTAGTCTTTTGTTGTTCATTGAACCATATTACCAAATTTCCATTGCCAATGCAAAAGGCTGAACAAATTATTCGTTTAAACAACATGAGAGTAAAATTCACATATCTTGAGAGAAAACCGTTATAATCTAATGGTCATTTGAAAAAGATTGATTGTTCTACTTATGTGATAAGAAGTTATCATCATCAACGTCATGTATATTCTAATATAATCTATATAAAGCATCAAATTGTGGATTAACATAGATCCTTTTTTTTTTTTTATTAATGATAAGTTTTATAAGAAATAAAAGAGACATCTATGCATGTATTAATTTTAGCATTTATGAGTAGTAAAAAAATGAATTTGTTAGAAAAATCTAGATTCTAAGCATATTAATTGTATTTTGAATGGAAGAAAGTGATTTTTATTTATAAGAAGGATATTACAGTCCAAAAATAATTTTCCGGAATCCACATTTTTAAAAGTAGTATAGATATAAATATAGATCTATAGCACTTATTAAGTCAAAACTTGATTTCGTGTAATGTTTTTAAGTGTTACATAACTACCAACCACTATGAGAAATTTTTTAAAAAATGATATAAAATAAAAAGTACTAAATAATTACTTTGAGGACATATTTGATTTTTACATTTTCAACCCTTACACACAATGCTTAATCATATAACTAGTTTCAATATAACAACTTTATTTTTAGACATGGGATCATTTAAAATTTATTAAAAAATATAATAAAGAATAACTTAAAAATTAAACTTGATATCGTAAAAATATTACTTTATAAACTTTATTTTTGCGCGCACACGCGATAACTCGTACAGAGAATACTAAGCCAAGCCCCTCTGCTGGCAGGGGGTTGCCCACGTAATTAACACCACCTCCGCTTAGTAATTAACACCAACACCTCTTCCATAAACCAAAACCAAAACCAAAACCAAAGCCTAATCTCACTCGTTCGCTCGCTCACTCGCTCGCTCGCTCACTCGCTCCAATGGATGGTGCCGAGCCAATCGAAGGCATCGGGTCCTTACCCCGTGACCTGATAATCGACATCCTCTCAAGGCTCCCCGTGAAGGTCCTCTGCACCTTCAAGGCCGTCTCGAAGCAATGGCGTTCGCTCATCTCCTCCGACCCGCACTTCAAGAAGCTGCACCGCAGTCGCTCCGCCAGAGTCCCCAAGCTGCTCCTCTCGAGGTACGACTACGTCTTCAACCTCGAAACCGTAAGCTTCGAGTCCAACGTTCACTTCTTAACAATCGGCGCCGTTGATAAAACTGTTTATGGTAAATTTGATAAGCGCGTTGCTGATGCGGGCTGCGTGGCGATTACGTGCTGTAATTTGATGTGTTTGGTGACTTACAAGGCGATCCACGTGTCTAACCCCAGCACGCAGGAGTTTGTTAGGCTCCCCGACAATCGCCACCGCCCTTACGATCCGATTATGGGGTTCGGGTATCTGGCGTCGGAGAATGTTTATAAGCTCGTGGTTTTGTCGGTTCGGGGGTTTTTCGATGACGATTTGTTCGATTTCGGAGAGGAGAATCCGGACGATGCGTACGATATGGGGTGTGAAGTGCTAACAATTAGGGAAGGGGAGCCGGCATCGGGTGCTTGGAGGGATGTGGGGGATTTACCGTGTTTGGCGTGGAAGAAGAACTGGGTGTGTGTGCACGGGGAGATTTATTGGATGGCGTTGGCGGATAGCCGTGGAGATTTGCACAAGAGGATTGTTGTGATGAGTTTGGGGGACGAGGAGTTTGTGACAATTCTGTTTCCGCGCAATGTGTTTGCTCCGCCTGTCAATGTCATGGAGTTGGTGGAGTTGAAAGGGCATTTGTGTCTTGTTAACCATCGGAAGGATGTTTCGACTATGGAGATATGGATTCTGAAGGACCGTGCAAAATGCTTGTGGAATATGGAGTGCAGCATTCATCTGTATCCGGTTGATGCTCATATTCAGGTGGTCGGTTATATCCCCTTGAGTGATTGTGATGGGAAGATATTAGTTTGGTTACAAGGAGAAAATGTCGTCTGTCATTATAACATTAAGAGTGGGAGTTTGATCTCAGTGCAACCGTTGGATATACAGGGTCCTGCTTCGCTATGTCTTTACTATGATAGTTTTGTATCGCTTGAAAGCTGATAAAGCCGTGTCATCTAATTTTGTGGATGTTGAGAAACTATCTTTCTGTGCCCCAATGTACCTGCAGTGGTGTGAAGTAGCTCAAGGTCGCAGTCGTCTTGTTCACTGCCAACTATGCTCCATGTGCAGCCTTAATTGGGTTGCCATCAGAAGTTCAAGTAGTAAGTTTAGATTGATTAGCTGTTTCACATAGCATTTTCAAACTGTTCGTTCGAATTAAGTGGTACCTTTGTTAATTTGAAGGCTAGCTCATTATGTTTGCTTATGAAATGCTTGTTATTCTATTTTCGTGGAATCTTTGATTTGCTTATGGCTAGAGCTTTGCCTTGCCTATGCACTTTAGCTATTAATCGTTCTTTTTGCCCTCCCTTGCTCATTGCTTAGTGCAAAATGTAACAGAAATTTCCAACTTTTGTAAGGAGTAAGCCCACGGTAGTGGGCAGTTTAAAAAAGATATATTGTAACACTTATCATGGTTACTGTTCTGCATAGAAACATATAAGAGGAAGGCTAGATCCTTAAGCATTTTATAAAGCTGACATCATCTGAGTTCTATCAGGTCGATCTATCGTTTTGTACTCTTCATAGACAAAGCTAGTAGAAAAGCCTAAGAGAAGAATAGAAGGATAACTTACATAAAAAAATAATGATTTAACCTTTGGTCTTCATACATAAAAATTAGTTGGGTAAATCGTTTCTTACCATAAATTAGTTGGGTAAATCCTATTGAAGCATGTGGATAATGCCTTGAAAGCATATCAATCAAGATTAGGAAGTTCGAGATAATGATAAGTTAGATCTACATTTCAGATTATCTTGTACTCAATATTTCTTATCTTCTATCATTTCTTCCTATATAAACCCTTAATGGTGGTAAGCTGTATTCAAGAAATGAAATCATATTTTATATTTCAACATGGTATCAGAGCTAAAGATCCTTGTGTGATAGTTTGGTCCATTAACTCTCCGCTACACCGGCTGGCGGTGTTCTAGCCGCCCGCCCGGCTTCCTTGTTAGTATGTTTTTCTTTTTCGCAAATTTCTCTTCTTCGAAATATTGTTCATCAAATAAAAATTATTTCTTGTTACAATGCAACCACCCACGAGTGTCAATTTCTATGATATGTCTTTTCTCTGAAATCTTGCAACTAAACTTCACTAGTTGTTGCCTTCAATGTGTCATTTCACCTTCAACGAATTTTTTCTCTCTCTTTTTCGATTTGGACTTTAAATTATTTTCAAGGCCACCTATCCGACAGAAATCCTTTTGCAGCATTTTATTTGTACCATCTGGTTGCGGATTCCAACATCCAAGATTCTAGTGCTACTCTTCAAAACTTTCTGCCACAATTGTTGACAATCTCACAGTAGGCATTGTAGAGCTATCTTTCACATATATGGCAAGCAGCAAGTACAAAAAAGCTCACCCAGTGTCATACTGAGTCTCCATATAAAGATATAAAACATTTATTTCCAAGAAATGTCACACAGTACAAATGCCTACTTAAACAAGAAAGAACTTAGCCAGATCATAATATTGCTTTATATACTCAACTTTCCTTCTTAAATTCCTTTAGCACATTAGAATCAGAAGCATAAACAGACAGAAACAAGCTAAAACTGTGCTTTCTTCAAGAAATATGAATAAATGGGAACTTATAAGGTTTTGCAAATGATAAAAAGTGACTTATGGATGATCTTGTGAGTAAACATGTAAGGTGATGGAGAAGTACATCTAGGCGAAGGTTCATGAACTTTGAGCTATGCTCTTTTGGAGAGGATATCTTGCAATTATGCCCACACTAATGATTCTCTCTCTCTTTGTTTCAAGAGATTTTGCGTTCACAATTGTATGCAGAGAAATAGATGTCAACAAAGACTAAAATCTCTACAAGTGGTTGGGTCAATCTTGAACATTTTTATTGTTTTCCCTCGTAGACAATAGTTGTTTATAACTTGCCTTTGATATCGGTAAAAGAAAGTTTAAGATGTCATCATAAATACCTATCCAATATCTTGCCCGCTTTTCTACAATCTGATTATACTTGCCTCTCTCATAGGTTCCTAAGATGACATCATGAAAGTGAAATTGATCTAGTTCGCCATTGAACTGTGCAGTTCAAAATGCTTGTCAAATTGTATTAATGCAAGTCGAATTTCCCGATTTACGAAAATTGGCTGCCTGAAAGAAGAGGAATGAAAAAGATTTCAAAGAATAGGAAAAAAAATAAAAATAGTTCATTTAACTAATGTTATTACCTGCGTCTGTTGTAAATACACTTTGCAACGACTACATGAAATGTGCTGTATAGAATGAGGGGAATTGTTACTACTTATGCGCACCTTCTTAATTAAATTCTCCACAGTTGTGATGAAAATTTTGCCCTGTGCCCAATTGTTGAAGTAATCTCCCTAGTCCCTAATCATCCAATATAAGCACATAGCCTCAATTAAATTCCCCCAGAATCTGTGAACCAGTAGTAGTTATTTTCTACAACGAAGAATTTTTATACATCGACCTCAAGAGATAATTTTCGCATTTTTGCTGAGCTACGAAGTTGTGTCTGCTGTGGAGTACATTTCTAAACTTCGGAAGTGCTCTGATACATTTCCAGCCAGCACATGGCTCCCATTTGTGCCTTTATTTTCGCAAAGCGCTGCCATAGTGCTTAAATCTATGTTTTTTGATTTTTCTTTCTTAGCCTTAAGTAGGTTTGGTAACTAGTCATGCTTGCAAAATGTAGCTTTAGTTTATGCATGAGAGTATCTCATTGTGTTGATAATTAAATGAAGGCAGTGGCTGTTGGCACTTAAATTTCAACCCAAAAGTTATCTTGGATTTGTACTAAACGGCTCGGACAAGGCAAGTAGGTTTCGAACTTTATCAAAGTTCGAATCCACACCATTTGGATTGAAGATTAAATACAGGTGCACAAGGTTTACTACCGATCGGTGGGATGAAATTCGAAGGTTTTGTGGGCCTGACAAGGTTTCGAACCCACTGAAGTTCAAACTCACATGTGGACTCGAAGATGGACTTTGTAAATCGATGGGCCATTGATGTTTCGAACCCTTTAAGTTTGAACCATTCCAACTTTAATTAAAAGTCCGAAGCCCAAAACCAAAAAAGAAGGGTATTCGTCACGTGATTGAATTATCTTTTGGAGAGGATAAGCCAAATGGAGGAAGACTTATCTGGAAAAACAACCTGATAAGCTTCAAAAGATTCCTGTGGAAGCCTTTACAGAAGGAAGAGGCAAATCCCACGTAAAGAAGTGAAGAGAGAAGTTTCAAGAAAGAGTCAGAGATAGAAAGAGAAAAGAGAGAAAACAGAAGCTCTACAACAACCTTCAAGCGCTATGGCTTATAGGTATAGGTTCCAACCACCAGTTGGTGGACAACTTTGTAACTCCAGGGTTAATTCCCGCCCTCAATAAAGTTTTGTTCGTCTCTTTACAATTCATTTTGATTTCTCATTTAGCTTATCTAGAATTGGAGGTTTTCGTCATTAGTTCGTTCGACGATGTGATTAGCGATCTCACAGGTGTCTGATTGGAGACGGGATCCCCACAACCATAAAGTAAACATCGACACGAAAAGTCAGCGTCGATCGATGTTTGTTCGCATTTGATTCTTGATCGACCCTTTGTTCTTTAAGGTCTCAAAATCAGTGCTAACAATGGCAACATCAGGCGACAATGGCATCAAAGACATGGATAATTCCACTGACCTTACGGTCAACGGGTTTTAGTTTTGTGACATTTTCTGAGGGAATGACATTACGATTATGCACAGATCATGCTCGACTCTCCACCAAGCTCTATTTTCTATCAGAAACTGAAAATATCTTTAAAAGCATTTAATCCCTTGCCTATGTCATTCCATGACTGCGCACAAGTGGCTATAGTGTAGAAAAATATTCTGTTAACCAAAGCACAGGACTCACCTGACCTTTCTTTTCACAGTGAATGTAAAACATATACCTAATAGTTAACTTGTTATTAACTATATGTTCCAGGTTATTTTACTTGGACTGAGTTTTAACTTTGACGAAACAGTAATAACAGAATATAAAGATCTCTAATCTGACTTGTATGATGGTTTCCTGAAATACTAATGCTTGAATGTACTAATGTTTTGTACTTTAATTGCTTACAATCATGTAACTTGACATGCATGGTATAGAAGTGTACACGAGTTAACTTATGAAAGAAAGGACTTTTTATGTACATTCCATCTTGTGCTTTTCCTTCCTGTTTTTGGTGAAATTACATTTAGTATGTAAAAAGTTACCCTCCTAAACCGTGTTGGTAAAGTAAACACTCAATTAGTATGTAAAAAGTTACCAAATTGAGTGTTTACTTTGTTAAACCATCACGGTTTAGGAGACAATATTCTTAAATTCATATATTCTGGTAAGGACGTGGAAAAAGCAAACAAGCTGATCAAAAGAAAAGTAGACGGATGCTTAGAACGGAAAATCCAAAGACTTGAATTGGGAGAAAGAATGGTGGGAAGATGATGAGATACATGTAGCCAGAGTGGAAAAGGAAGAACTTAAAGTGGTTCACAGCATATACAAGTTCTCTCGTTGTTGAAATAAATAGCAGCGTATATTTCGCACTTTATATGCGAAGATCATTGTGATAGAGTATGTCGTTTTGTATTATCATTGTAAATTATTAAATCTGATGAGCACATTTGTTTGACAAAATTTTTTTTTTTTTTTTTCAGTTTTAAAAACTGAAAAAAAAAGAGCGTTTGGTAACCATTTTTTTTTCAATTTAAAAAACCAGTTTTTAAACTACTCCAAAAACTGTTTTTTTTTTCACTTTTGGTTTTTTTTTTCGACCACCACCACCACCCTCCCACCGCCGGCAGCCACCTCAGGCGACCACCGCCGGAGACTGCCGACAACCACCTCCGGCCGCCGGCGACCACCGGCAGCCACCTCCGGCCGCCGGCAGCCACCGCCGGAGACTGTCGGCAGCCATCTCCGGCCGCCGGCGACCACCGCCGGAGACTGCCGGCAGCCACCTCCGGCCGCCGGCGACCACCGCCGGAGACTGCCGGCAGCCACCTCCGGCCGCCGGCCACCACCGCCGGAGACTGCCGGCAGCCACCTCCGGCCGCCGGCCACCACCGCCGGAGACTGCCGGCAGCCACCTCCGGCCGCCGGCCACCACCGCCGGTGACTGCCGGCAGCCACCTCCGGCCGCCGGCGACCACCACCGGAGACTGCCGGCAGCTACCTCCGGCCGCCGGCCCACCAGACTGCCGGCAGCCACCTCCGGCCGTCGGCCACCACCACCACCACCGTCGACCACCGCTACGCCCCACCACCGCCACCGCAAACCAAAAAAAAGTCAAAATAAAAAGGGTTACCAAACACCAAAAAAAAAAACCTCAAAAAAAAAGGGGTTATCAAACACCCACTTGTTTTTATATAAAAAAAAATTAAGCTGCTCTTTAAAAGCTCTTTAAAAACTGAAAACCAAAAAAAAAATTTTGTCAAACGAAGCCTAAGTCTCTTATAACATTTTCAGAAATGCAAAATGTGACGACATTTCACCTTTTCTTTTAAATTATGGTATTAGCTCATTGCACACCATCCCACATTTCACCATTGATTATGAAAGCATTAGCTGAAGAGATGATATCTCTACCAATGTATGGTTCGCGCACTTATCACTAAAGATCAGGGCCGGTGGGTATTGGAGAGAGACCTTTAGTATGGAAGGCCGGTGAAGGCAGGATTAAATTATGCCCAGTTCAAGGCCTGCAAGAGTTTCTTGGTTGTCTGAGAATTTGGAGATAGTGAGTTGATTCGCTGGAGCAAGCTGGAGGTTGTGGCTCTCTTGGTAAACAATTGGATCATGCGGTCGTTTCTCTTCTAGAAGTTTATTCTAGCCTTTTAGAATTAAATTTTCAGGCTTGTAATCTATTAATATAACTAGGGGTGCAGACAGGCCAAGTCGAGTTGAGCAGCGTGTTGGATTGCTTAAGGTTGGAGCAAAATTCTATTGAGTTTTTAGGTTGTCTCGGAATTCGGAGAAAGCGATCTGATACGTTGGAGCAAGCTGGAGGTTGTGGTTCTCTTGTTGAATCATGCAGCGTCTCTCTTCTAAAAGTTTATCCCAGCATACTTAGAAATTGACCTTTCGGGCTTGTATGTTATCTTAATAAGAGGTTCAGACGAGCCAAATTGAGTTGAGCATAGTGCTGGATTGTTCAAGGTCAGAGCAAAAGTTTGTTGGGTGAAAATTTGAAGCTTGAGTTTTACTTGTTTAATTCATTGTCAGAAAATTTCCCAACCGAGATGTTTCTTACAAAGTCGGATGCTCTATTAGGTGGTCAGGCTAAAATCTGTATTTAACGAAATTTAATCTACTCATCTATTGAATCGATCTCGAATGAGCTTCTAACAAGCAAGCCTAAGCTAAATGCAACCTTATGATATCCCTTTTAATCTCTTTACTTTTGTCTGCCTATATTAAGGTGGGGTTTACTGGGTTAGCCTTAGCGTTGAGAATTGAAGAGGTTTTTGAAGGATAATTGATTCATACTAGAAATGAACTTCGACACAGTTTGTGGCCATGTGATATGTACTTCTGCTGCCTTGGCAGGGAGTCTGGATTTAAAGTAGTTGCTGTTGCTAAGCCTATATCGAATCTTGTGTTGGCATGAGATTAAGTAGGATTTAACAAAGTCAAGTTGCAGCGACCTTTTGGGCAGTCATTGTGTAGCCCAAGGTTCTACTTCTGGCGGAGCTTATGAGAGAAAATTTTGGAGGTGGTGTACTACCGATATACTTGATAACTTGCTGTCTGGAAAATGGGATCTGTCTACTTTTATGCACACTCTACAGCGATGCTATAAATATGAGAGGAGGAAAAATTGATGAGATCTTTCTAGTTTGCTATTTTATGCACATGATATCAAGGGTCAAGAGGAGTGCTGAAGTTCGTTATTGCGTTCTCTCTTAAGATGTCGTATGAGTTAAGAAGGTAATATGATGCCATTTGTTATACCTGATTTCCTTCAGTGCTTGTTGCTAACCAGTTATCTAAAATTGACCGTACCTCTTGGTAGCTCTGATTACAGAACCGTGTAGGCTATCTAGCTTGCATTGTTTTTTTCGTTTAACCATTCTAAAAAGTTTGTGCGCTGTGTTTACCATAATTTAAATGAGCAGGTACCGTATTTGAAATCATAATATGCTTTTCAAAGTTTAAGCACGTATCTATATTTCTCTACTTGTTGTTCTGTATCCTTTGATGTTTGGTATTGGGTTGCCAGAATTTGCAAGGGGAGCTTTGGAGGAGAGAGAGGAGCAAGCAAACATTGAAAAGATGCATCGAGGATTAAAATCTTCCACGCCTCATTTACTGCATATCAAGTAATTCACTTTTTCTTTTACAGACTCAAGCTCATATTTTAAAGCTAATTGACAAAAACACTTGGAAGTCTCATAAATTAAAGGTTGCCAGGCACTTGAAATTGTTGGGTGTCGTAAGGTCTATAACCTGGGTTCATCCCGTGGGAAATCCTATTTCTGCTCAGACGCTTGTCTTTCACTTGGTTACTTCCATGTTTTCTGCGAAATTGGGAGCCTCTAAAATAAGCAACAATAGAATTCCCATGTGACACCAAAAGAAGAAAGATGCCAAAGTTCATTCCAATTTCCTCTTGAAATGCTTCTGGAGAACTGTAGTTTCATCAGCTAGAAGCTCAATCATCCCTTTAACCCATTGTGGAGTTTCTTTACGTAATTTGTTGGTGGAGAGCAGCATAGACTCTTGACGCAGAGGAGGACATTTGGGTCTGATTATCTAGACTTTGGGTTTAAGAAGAGATCAAGTCTTTGAGAACTGAAAGGGAAAGGAAATGTGCTGTTTAGGTTGAAGCTTAGGCTTAGGGTGCAAGATAAAAATTAAACGAAGAGACAGATAAACTAACTTAGGCATCACAGTCTCCTGTAGATATTTTAAACCAACGCAGTGTTCTCTACCATAAGTATTGGCAAGCTTTTCGTAAACCTTCAGCACGTCTTCATCCCTCCCTGCAAATTCCCCAATAAACCTCTCCTTCTTCTAACACCCCCCTTCCTCTCCTCTCGAATCTGCTCTTGCCTTGCTGCCAATAACCTACCAGTTTTTCTAGGTTTTCACTTTGATTCCATTTCTCACAAATTTAGCCTTTACATTGTTGTAAATAATCCCCCCACCCCCACCCCTTTTCATTCTTTCCATAGAATTTTCTATGCTAATTCCCATAAAGAAGCTGGTCTTAATAGCCTGCTTATTTATCTTCTCTTGCCTGTCAGATTAGCACTCTCGCATATTTCCCTTTATATTCATGATTTATTTACTCTCTATTATTCAGACTCACAGGACTGATGTTGCTCACTAGACCTGGCAAACGGTTCGACCCGCCGGGTACGGGTAAAACCCGATCGGGTCCGGGTAAAAACGGGTCGGGTAATTTATACCCGGGTTTTTTCGGGTACGAATTTCTGAGAACCGTACCCTACCCTTGCGGGTAGGGTATTACCCGCGGGTCATGTCATTGTTTTTTTTTAATATAAAAATCAGATTTTAGCACTCCTTAAAATCAGTTTTTGGTGATTACCAACTTATTCAGTAGTCCTACTTGCTATTATTTTTCTCTTTTTGTTTCTTTTGCTTATTTTACCAACACATTTCATGTCTTTGATTGTTATTGTTAAAACAATTTTCACTTTCCAGTTTACCAAAAACTAAAAGTTATGACACAAAACATTAAAACTCATAATATCCTACTTAGTTAAAACTCATAATATCCTACTTAGTTACTTAGTACTTACTACTAATTACTTACTAGTTACTACTTACTAACATACTAATTGTTAAATACCATAAGAACAAATTCAAGCATCTAACCCCCTTCCCCAATCCCCACCCATAATCCAAAAACTTTCAATAACAATGACATCATATCATCACATGCATAGAATCATTGAAATTAAAGTCTTCAATTCCATCGTCGTCACGTCAACTAAAACTTCAAATCTCCGTTAAGCTTCTTGCATCCAACGAACCATCCATGTTTGCATTGATAGGCAAAGTTACCACAAGGTCACTATCGTCCGGCTCATCACCTACATTTAAGCAAATATATGATTAAACCAAATCCCAAAACATAAATATAAACTTCATATTCAAATGCTTTAAAAATAATAACTTACTTTGAATTGCATATCCATACAACCAATTACGTCCGCAAACCAAAGCTTGGGCATTATCCGGAGTAAGTGAACTCCGAACTTTTGAAAGAACTTTTGCTCCAATACTAAAAGCCGATTCGGATGCAACAGTGGTAATTGGAATGCTCATAATATCACGTGCCATATTGGAAAGAATAGTATACCTAGACCGATTGTCTTTCCAATACTCCAACACATCCAAATATGCATATTCCACGCGATCATATGCCGGCTCCTCCAAATAAAGATCCAAATCTGATTTCTTCTTGGCCTCAAGTCGTCGCTTTTTAAAGTACTCCTACATTTTTTGAATGAGAAATGTATTAAACAAAAAATATAAACAAGTAAACGAGGAACGTAAACATAAAAAAAAGGAAATAACTTACTTCGGCCTCATCTTCTTCCAAGCAAACGATACTTGTACCAACTGAAGTTTTATCTTTTGGAACAACAGAATTTTGAACCACATATTCTTCATAGAGCTTCTCGATCTGCTTTTTGAGTTCTTTTGCCTTATCTTCCCCTCTACCCGCTTCAATCTTTTCATAGCAATATTCAACATATCCCAACTTGTAGCGAGGATCAAGCACTGTTGCTATAGCTAGGATAGTACTATAAGATTCCCAATACCTTAAAAACTTAGGGTACATTTCCATCGCCATTTTTCTCAAAACTAGATCCTCACTTTCCATCTCTTCTATTATACGCAACTGAATTCTCCACACTGAATTAAAATACAGATTTGAAGTTACGTACTCAGTCCCAGACACAAGATTGGTCATCACAGCAAATGGGGCCAAAAACTTTGCAATTTTAGCCCCCCTATCCCATTCTTCATTGGTAGGACAATACTTGTAGCTAGGTTCAATGAGGGAATAATTCACAAACGCTGACCGAAATTTAAGCCCACACTCTAGCATAAAGAAAGTAGAGTTCCAACGAGTGGGAACATCCATGCGCAAACCCATCGAAGTAGCTACACCAATTTGCTCACAACACTGGGCAAACTTTATCATCCTACCCTCGGATCCTTTCACATACTTAATGCTCTCCCTAATCTTGTAAATAGCCTCATTACCAACTTTCAACCCGTCTTGCACAATGAGGTTCAAGATATGAGCCGAACATCGTATATGAAAATAATCCCCATTACTCACCAAGACTTTGTTGACTAGCAATATATTCTTCAAGTGTTCTTGCATGTTATCACAACTACTGGCATTATCTAAAGTGATCGAAAAGACTTTTTTCTCAATTCCCCAATCCTTCAAAAAATCATATGCTTTGTCGCACAAGGATTTACCATTATGTGGCGGAGTAAAATGAGAAAAATTAAGAATCCTACTATGCAATTTCCAATTTTCATCAACAAAGTGTGCAGTTAAGCAAAGATATCCCTCATATCTAATAGAAGTCCACACATCCGCCGTCAGACATAGCTTCCCTCTAATTCTACCCAAAGCAAGCTTGAGCATGTCTTTCTGACTCAAAGAGATTTTCAAACAATCGGCTTTTGCAGTATTACGAGTATAATGCTTGACATCCGGATTCAAATAACTATGAACATCCCTAAGACCCTCATGTTCAACAATCAAGAAAGGATAGTTATGCTTCATCATTGCAATAGCCATTTTTTCACGATAAACATCTTGAGAAATCTTTCTAGACCTCAATTTCACAGAATGATCTAAATGCATCTGTTTTACGTCCATAAATTCTTTCTTGTACACGCTACAAACTTTAAGATGTTTATGCATATTTGAAGTCCCATGTGTACCCTTGCATGGCTTCCCATCAGGAGTTGTCCCCATGGCAAAACTAGAGACTTTACACCATCTACACACAGCCCTATGTTTATTATTCTCCTCAACGATATCAAATTTTTTCCAAATTTCACCTCTAGTAGACTTTTCATCAACACTAGTGTCAATATCATTAGCAACTTCATCACGGTTGGTAAAAACTTGAGGACATTCATCTTCAACATCAACAACCTCAACATTCTCAATAGGTGGATTCTTGTTTACAGATTCCATAGATTCTACAATAGTCCAAAACAAAGAATAAGAAAAAAAGCGAGAACAACAAGCTAACAAATTCAACAGGACCAACATTCATAACACATAATTTTAGATTTACACAACAATAGTCCACTAGTCCAACAGCAAATTCAGCAATACGCCAATACATAAATTAACTGGTTATCCAAACAGAATTAACTGGCAAAATTGCAGCAATACGCCAATACATAAATTCATCAATACGCCAATACAACCAGTTAATACATAAATAACTGGTTGTCCAACAACAAATTCAACATGTTAATGGCGAAATTGCTGATAAATTGCTGATAATGGTTACTGACTTTGTATAAATTAACAGGTTACCAACAATTTCTGCAATTACAAACTAACTATTTACAAATTAACTGGTCAGTGACTTTGTACAGAGAGTCCTACACGAATCAGGAATTCAGGTTCATGGTTTGTTCATTGTTGGCTCAAAGTATAATAAAAAATTAAAAATCAGTAAGATTCCAGTCATTGATCAGTATACGAATTTGAAAGTATACGAATTTGTTGGCTCAAAGTATACGAATTTGGAAGAACAAAGAGTAAAAATTGAATTGATCAGTATAAAATTGGAGAGATTGACTAACCTTCTACGTGGAGGTCCGTGTTTACGGCGTGAACAGCGGCGGTGGACTGGCGGAGACTTCTCGGAGGCTGACGCTGCTGCTACGGCGTGAACAACTGCAACGGCGGTGGTCGGTGGAAATAGATCCGGCGTCTCGCCGTCTCTTGTGAGATGGGCTGACGGGCGACGGCTAAAGGGATGAGTGACGGAGCCACGGAGGGCACGATCTTTCTCCCGTAGATGTGTGTTGGTCAGCGGCGGCGTGTGAGAGGGAGAGAGGAGACTCCGAGGAATGACGAAATGAGAAAAATATTGTGCCGTAAGTTAGGGCACAATATTTTCCCCATTATATACCTAAAAAAACGGGTCATATCGGGTTACCCGAAAACCGAACCGAACCGACCTGAAATTTTCGGGTCGGTTCGGGTACGGGTACAATTTCTGCGGGTATTGAATATTGGTACCCGTACCCGAGATTTTGGTACCGGGTACGGGTACGGATTCATTTTTGCCAGGTCTATTGCTCACTATTCTGGACCTTTGAAGGATATTCATTTTGCCCTCAAAGAATATCACTTTATCCAAATATGCTTATGTACAGATGATCAGATTTAGGTAGCAAAGGATACAACGGAGCAATTTTTGACCTCAGTTGCAGAGTTAGGAGACTCCTGATAGTCTCCTCAATCCTGCTTTTTGCATCACTTACGGCTCTCCTTTTTGACTTTCTTAGTTATCCTAACTTTCAAAATTTTTCGATATGACTGTGTAACTTAACTATAACTTTTATGCCCATGGAAAGTAGTTATGCTACTGTTGTATCTAGACCTGACAAACGGGTATATTCGTCGGGTATGGGTAAAACCCGGTCGGGTCCAGGTAAAAACGGTTTGGGTAATTTTTACCCAATTTTTTACGGGTAGGATTTTTTAGGATTCGTACCCTACCCTTGCGGTTAGGGTATTACCCGCGGGTACATGTCTAATATTTTTTTTAAACAAACAGATTTTAACACACTTTTTGTTTATATAGTAGGCCTTTTTTAACTACTTCACGTAAATACTTAATAGTAAATAATTTTTCACTAATTTTCCTTTTGATAGTAGACTACAATCTCTTTCTAGTTTTATTGCTACATGGCAGTGATGATCTCAGATTCTCAATTTTAACACAATCACTCCTATCTTCGGACAAAACAATATCTCAACAAAAAAATCAAAACATTACCAACAGGCTACACATTAATTCTTACTTTTGAAGTAATAAAAAATTAAAATACATACAAAATACAAACACAAATAATATAAATAGATTTGATCGAAACGGTGGCATCGCAGTGGTGGCGGATCTGATCGGAGACGATGTGGTGGCAGAACGACGGTGGATCTGATCGAAGACGACGGTGGCGGCAGAACGACGACGGATCTGATCGGAGATGATTGTGGCAGCGGAGCGACGACAGGAGGCGGCAGATCTGATCGGAATGACGGTGGCGGCAAAGCGACGATAGATCTGATCGGAGATGACGGTGGCGGCAGATCTGATCGGAGATGACGGTGGTGGGATGTTGGTTATCGATGGATCTAACTGGTGGCTAAGAGAGAGCGTGACAGTGTGGTGGTGAGAGGATGTCGGCCGTCGTGCGAGGAAGAGAGAGTTCAGAGAGTGAACCGTGAAGGAAGAGCGGCGCAAGAGAAAATATGAGAGAAGAATGACGGAAAGAAACCCTAGGCCTTGATTTTATAATAAAAAAATGGGTAGTGCTTGTAAACCGTATCCGACCCGAAAATTACGGTTCGGGTACGGGCCTGATTTCAGCGGGTACTCTAAATAGGGACCGTACTCGGGGCTTTTTGGCCCGGTACGGATCGATCGCGGGTCCGGTTCCCTTTTTGCCAGGTCTACCTGTATCCATCATCTGTTCACCCCCTCCCCTATATATTTCATCATTCTCATGTTTAACTTAAAAAAAAAAAACTTAAAGATTGTACGTTTACAAAATTTTGTTTTTGTTTTTGTAATTATGACGAAAAAGGGATCTTTTTTTTTACGTACTTTTATCTTTTTCCGTATTCGTTTTGAGTAAAATATCGAAACAGTAGCAAAAAAGATGAAAGGGTGTTTTCACCTTTTCTCACGATTTGCATTCTCTGTGTCAGAGCCTGTCTCCAGAATCTTGCCATGCCCCTCCCACTAAGCTACATCCTAGCTCTCTCTCTCCCCATCTCTCTCTCTTCCTGTACTCTTTCTTCACCCCACAGACAACACGATCAACTCCCATATGAAAGGAGATCTCACCGGAATCCAGACGAAGGAGATCTCGCCGGAATCCATGGTGAGATTGCCGAAGCAGTGACAGATGGCCGAAGGAGATTTGTGGCGGAATCTACGAGGTTTTGCTTTGATGGGGTTGGCGAAATCGTTGGGCAATCTCGCTGGAATCCACGAGGTTCTGCTCTGATCAAGATTGCCGGAGCAATCTTGCCAGAATCTATGGCGAGATTGCCGAAGCAGTGACAGATGGCCGAGATCTCGCCGGAATCCACAGCGAGCTCTTCATCTGATTCTCTTCTTTAACATGGGGATGAACAAGGAAGGTCATTAGGTCAGCTGAATTAGGGAGAGATGGCAGGTGTTGGAATGGTGGAGACAATGGACGGGTAGGACAGGATGTGCATTTTGGAGTGAAGGTCAAAGCGGAAAAAATAGCCGTAACAGTAGTAAAAGGGGAAATAAAAATGTAAACATACGAAAACAACCTGAAAAAAGGAGATAAAAAAAAGTGGTGAAAATAATAAAAGTACACAACCAGATTTTGTGATTGGATACGAAAATATTGAAAACGAAAACATAATTCAACTACACAAAATAAAAACTGTAAACGTACAGCCCTTTAGGCATCACTGAAAAGAAAATACCTAGGCATCGGACCACATCGCAAAACCACTGGAATTTCTTATTAGCTTCCATTTCTTTTACATAAAGCTTGTACATGATACGTGAAGGAGAACTAGAGCAGACATAAAGATAGTAAAGGGATGAAATTGAGGAGCCAGCTTGATTTCACAAATTTTCCAATTACAAAAAAAAAAAGCAAAAAATCTGTAGAAAATCAGCCGTAGAATCCCAAGATGGATCCTTCCAATCGTATTAAAAAAAAAAATGCAAAAAGGAACAACAGCATGGGTCTTTTTCCATTAAATAAGGCAAAATGCTTTGTTACCTGTGTACCTTTCAATATTTTTATCCTCCATCCTTCCGGTTGTTTATGCACGATTGCTCTTTTCGAAGGTGATATAGCTAAAATATCCCCCTAACCAACTTATGACACGTGGCATGGATGACTTTGAGCGGAACTGAGGAATCTGTATCGGGACAGAGTCTGAGGGAGGTGATAGAATCCGTTTAGGACTCAACTGCTAAAAGGATTAGTCCTGGTAGGACTCTACTACGTGAGGGATCAGCGAGGAAAGAATCCTAAAGGAGAGAGGAGTCTGGGAAATGGCCTACATAAGGGGAAAATCCTCAGGTACACAGACAAGTTCACACACAAGCACCCAGTGCATTCTTACGCTATTCAGAGCTCTACCCTAGTAGCAACGTTCTGACTTTAGCATCGGAGCCGCCTCCACCGGAACATCCCCGGTGGTCACTCCGTGTTCTATTTTGCAGGTCCAGTTCCTAGCCGTGGATCCCGATCAATATTCTAGCAGCAACATTTTGGCGCCATCCGTGGGACCGACAGGGAACATGGCAAGGAAATCATCTTCAGAAGCTCCTGCAGCCAGTCGCTCCGTCCAAAATCGGCGAGCAAGATCAAGTTGCTCCCGCCGAAGAGGGCGTAAACCGACACCATCCCAACACCATTCTTCGAACGACCGGATTAATGTGACCTCAGTCACCCCGAATACAACTGACAGTTCCCAGGGAACTCGTTCCCCAACCCCTCTTCTAAAGAGGGGAGATTTACGCCATCGCCTGACCCGAAAGCTGTTTGATACTCCGAATGCAAACCTGACCAGAGAAGTCCAGGAACTTAAGGGCGTGGTGACTACCTTACAGAAGAAGCTCGAGGCGGTGGCCCCGACGATCTCTACGAACCAGACACATCTGGATCCCAGCGACCTTCGCCTTAGACTGACCTCAAGGTCCGGATATGGTCGAAGCCATAAGTCAGAGACTGATCCCAGTTACCAACCAAGACATGTTGCCAGAAGCGAATCATATCTCCGACGAGAGAAGTCAATAGAGGACAGCACGAATTCGCCTCCCGCAGCAAGCGAAAAAATTCGGGGACGACGCTCCACGGGGCAAAAACATTGTCCCCAAGGACGAGTTCATCCCCCCGGACGTAAAGTCCGTCCCCAAGGACGAACTTCTCGCAAACCCACCTCCGGGACATGCCCGGAGGAATACACTCCTCCCAGGGATGATTCGGGATACCCCCTGTCCAAAGGAATTGAGAAGGCGAAACTCCCTCCTAATTTTCGGATGCCGCAGTGCGATTTATATGATGGGAACGGAGACCCCGGAGAGCACGTCTACCAGTTCCAAACAAATATGCTGCTCCTCCAAGTCTCGGACGCCGTCATGTGCCGGGCATTCCCAACCACTTTGAGGAAGGCGGCGCATGCGTGGTTTAAGTCCCTACGACCCAGGTCTATCCATTCCTTCGCCCAGCTATCCGACTCATTTCAGAAACATTTTGTGAGCAGCCGAACTCGGAGGAAGAATTCGGCTAGTCTCCTCAATGTAGTCCAAGAAAGGAACGAATCGCTGTCGCGGTATTTGGGACGTTTCAACGCGGCGACGTTAGAAATAGACAACTTGGACGAGTCAGTAAAATACACCGCCTTTATGCGCGGGCTTCGTCCTACAACCAAGTTTGCATTTGCGGTAAACAAGAGCCCCCCTGGAAACATGAGTGACTTGTTGGAGAAGGCCAACAAATACATCCAGGCCGAAGAATACTTGGAAACCCACAAAGAACACAGAGGAGACAATGAGCAAGGACAAGAAAAGAGAGCCCGGGAAGATAGTCCAAGAAGTGGACGGGGTTCTAAGCGTTCAAGGAGAGACGAAAGGCGCCCAAAAGAAATGTTCGACATGAAGAATCTGACGCCATTGAATGCTAGACCGTCACAGATTCTCCATGAGATAAAGGATAAAGAGATACTGGAAAGACCAGAGAAGATGAGGTCGGCGCCCAGTCAGAGAGATAGGAACTTGTGGTGCCATTACCACAATGATCATGGTCACACTACCGACAAACGTGAATCGCTCAAGCGCGCAATAGAGGCCCTCATCAAACGGGGACATCTGCGAGGGTATGTCAATCGCAGAAATGAAAAGAGGGAAACCACCCCCTTAGCAGGAAGAGATGAAGTACGAGAGAATGCGGGCGTCATCAATACTATCTCAGGAGGAATCGCGGCAGGAGGATCTTCCGGACAAGGACGAAAAGCTTACGTAAGGGAAGTCCTCACAACTATGGGACCGTCGACAAAAAAGCAGAAGAAGGAACCGGCCCAGACAATATCCTTCTCTGATGATGATGTGGGAGACACAAGAATACCTCATGACGACCCCCTAGTAGTCACACTCCGGGTGGGAAACTTCGACGTGAAAAGAATCCTCGTAGATAATGGAAGCTCAGCGGAGGTACTCTTTTACGAGGCGTTTCAAAGAATGAACATCCCATCCGACCGCTTGCGGAAGATAGATACGCCTCTATACGGTTTCTCTAACCACCCTGTCGCTTGCGAAGGAATTATTGCATTACCAGTGACTGTAGGTGCCCCTCCGAACCAAGCTAAGCTGATGCTAGATTTCGTGGTGGTACGTGTTCCATCAGCATATAATGCAATTTTGGGCCGAACTGCATTAAACCAGTTAAGGGCTGTGGTATCAACATACCACATGAAAATGAAATTCCCCACGGAGAATGGAGTAGGGGAAGTCAAGGGAGACCAGGTGGTGGCTCGGCAGTGCTACATGGCGTCATGCCGAAACAGAGCCAATGAAGCCCTCATGATTGAAGATTTGAGGGATGAGACCAAAGTCGAAAGAGGCAAGCCCGCCGAAGACCTCTTTGATATCGAGCTGTACCCAGGCAACCAAGAGAAAACAGTTAGGGTAGGCACAGGACTGTCAGACGACCTCAAGCTCAAGCTTGTGGACTTATTGCGGAACTACTCAGATATCTTCGCTTGGACGGCGTCGGATATGCCCGGGATTGATCCGAAAGTGATCACCCATAGATTGAATGTGGACCCACTCAAGAAGCCGGTCAAGCAAAAGAAGAGAACCTTCGCTCCAGAAAGACATGTAAAAATCGAAGAAGAAGTTGACAAGTTGTTGGCAGCCGGATTTATCGAGGAAATATCATACCCCGATTGGATAGCTAATGTCGTGATGGTACCCAAGTCGAGCGACCGTTGGCGAATATGCATCGACTTCACTGACCTCAACAAGGCTTGTCCAAAGGACAGTTACCCGCTACCACGAATAGATATCTTGATTGATGCAACTTCAGGTCATGAGCTGTTGAGCTTTATGGATGCGTATTCTGGCTACAACCAGATCAAGATGTGCGTGGATGATATTCCCAAGACCGCCTTTATTACAGAACGAGGGTTATATTGCTACAAAGTCATGCCTTTCGGACTAAAGAACGCAGGGGCAACTTATCAGCGCCTTGTTAACATGATCTTCCACGCTTCAATTGGGAAGAATATGGAGGTATACGTTGACGACATGCTGGTGAAGAGTGTAAAAGCAGAGGCTCATGTGGAAGACCTCAAAGAAACCTTTGAAATCTTGAGAGCTTATAACATGAAGCTAAACCCACTCAAGTGTGCGTTTGGCGTAGCGTCGGGGAAATTCTTAGGATTCATGGTATCTCAGAGGGGTGTTGAAGCCAATCCTGAGAAGATAGGCGCCATTCAGGCCATGAAGCCGCCTAAGACAATCAAGCAGGTTCAGGAACTCACAGGAAGAGTAGCTGCTTTAGGAAGGTTCATGTCGAAATCAGCAGAAAAATGCCTCCCCTTCTTTAAGGCTATCAGGAAGGCGAAAGATTTCGAGTGGACAGAAGAATGCCAAAAGTCGTTCGAGGAATTAAAACGTTACTTATCGTCCCCGCCGCTTCTTACAAAGCCAATCACTGGTGAAGACTTGTTCATATACCTATCCATCAGTGAGGTTGCGGTGAGCACGGTCTTGATCAGAGAAGAAGAAGGCAAGCAAAGACCTGTTTATTATATAAGCAAGGTCCTGCAAGACGTGGAGACCAGATACCCTCGAATAGACAAAGTGGCGCTTGCCCTCGTCACATCGGCTAGAAAACTGAGACCATATTTCCAGTCACACACCATCGTTGTGTTGACTGATCAGCCGCTGGGGAAAGTACTCCAAAATCCTGATGCGTCGGGGAGTTGGTAAACTGGTCGGTGGAACTAGGTGAATTTGATATCAAGTACCAACCCCGTACAGCAATTAAGGCTCAAGCCTTATCAGATTTTGTTGTTGAGTGCACAATACCGGAAGACCCCCAGCAGTTGATTCTTTCCGAAGTTTCGGACCCTTGGCTTCTTTATGTCGACGGTTCTTCAAAGGCTGGAAATAGCGGAGCCGGGCTTATACTTATCAGCCCCGAAAAGTTCAAAATTGAGTATGCCCTTCGCTGCAACTTTCAGGCGTCAAATAATGAAGCGGAATACGAAGCGCTATTAGCAGGAATAAGGTTGGCACAATCTCTGAAAGTCGACTCCCTTTCAGTACACAGCGATTCCCAGTTAGTTGTGAATCATATATTGGGAGAGTATGGAGCGAAAGATAATAGAATGGCCCAATATCTCCAGGCCGTGAAGACAGAAGCCGCCAAGTTCAAGAATTTCGCCATCCGCCACATACCGCGAGACCAAAATACCCAGGCAGACTCACTGTCAAGACTGACCTCCGAAGACATTTCGGAGTTCTCACGTGCAATATACATTGAGTTCCTCGAAGAAAGAAGTATCCAGCTCTCGAATGAAGTGGATGTGATAGAGCATGAACCGTGCTGGATGGACCCGATCATTCAGTACCTCGCATCGGGAGCGTTACCTATAGAGAGAAGCGAAGCACGTAATCTACGGGCTAAAGCTGCTCGGTTTTCCCTTGTAGATGGTGTGCTATACAAGAAGTCTTTTAGCCTGCCATACCTAAAGTGCCTGACCCCTAAAGAGGCAGATTATGCGTTACAGGAGGTTCATGAAGGTATTTGCGGACAACATTTGGGTGGAAGAAATCTAGCGCACAAAATCTTGAGGCAAGGCTATTTCTGGCCAGGGATGCAGAGAGACGCGATAAAGTTCACGAAAAGGTGTGACCCATGTCAAAAATTCGCTCCTCTTACACACACACCGGCAGCGCCCCTTAGTATCTTAACTTCCCCAATCCCGTTTGCAATGTGGGGGATGGATATTTTGGGCCCCTTTCCGATGGCTACCGGGCAAAGGCGATTTGTGATAGTTGCCATCGACTACTTCACAAAATGGACTGAGGCCGAATCGTTGGCTACCATAACGGCGTCGAAATGCGAAGAGTTCTTCTGGAAGAACGTTGTCTGTCGCTTTGGGATTCCAAAGATCTTGATCACCGATAATGGGAAGCAATTCGATAATTCTAACTTTCGAAGCTTTTGCGAAGGTCTTTCTATCTGTCTCCGTTTTACATCAGTCGCTCATCCCCAATCCAATGGACAAACAGAGAACATGAATCGTTCAATCCTTCAAGGGTTGAAGAGAAAGCTGGACGATGCTAAGGGGGCATGGGTTGATGAACTTCCGAAGGTACTTTGGGCATACCGCACAACACCTCATTCGGTGACAAGCGAGACACCATTTCTGCTGTGTTTCGGGACAGAGGCGCTGCTTCCCGTAGAGGTGGGCCTCCCCACTGTTCGAGTGTTGCAATTCTCGGAGGCAGAAAACGAGGAGAATCTCAGAGGAAATCTGGATTTGTTAGATGATGTGCGAGCCCAAGCCTTAGATCGGGTGATTTCAACCAAACAACGAGTCGCGCGATTCTACAATCGAAGGGTTCGAATGAGGATATTTAGAGTTGGGGATCTAGTCCTCAGAAAATTGGGAGTTTCAAACCCGAAGGCTGCCGTGGGGAAGGTGTCGCCAAACTGGGAAGGACCTTACAAAATATCGAAGGTGCTTAGACCAGGCGCTTACTCACTTGAAACACTTTCAGGAGAAGCGATCCCGCGAACATGGAATGCAGACAACTTGAGGCCGTACTACCAGTAGAGTCTTGTATCTGTTACAAGACGTTTTCCTTTTTTGTGGGGAAATGGGGGATAGAACACAGAATGATAGTAGAGATGAAGTATTTCGATTATAATAAAAATCTTCTTCCTCTCCTTCAGTTTGAAGTATATCTTTTCGCCTACTTAATATAAAGATCTTCACCATTCTTGGAAAGAAGTACGGCTTACATTATCCCAACGATGAATGGTTAGCTCGGATAACGTTGTCCATAGTCCCAAGAACGACGTAAATTCAATGCCCGGGCAGACTTCCCAAGTAGACCGCCCGACCAAGTAAAAAACCAAGAATGATGCTCAAGCAAAGTATCACCCATTGTGATAGGGTAAGACACAAGTCTTATCCAACACGGTCTAGCTTTAGTTCTAGCCCGAGAAACGGCAAAACCATGTGGGGGATCGTCGCCCCACCCTGTTTTGTTAATTCGAAATCTGGCCGAGCGTGAGTGCGAGGCTTCTTTGCCAGCCCTTAGCTGACGATAAGGGTTCGCGTCAAAGTAAAACCACGAATGTTGCTCAAGCAACATATCACCCATTGTGATAGGGTAAGACACAAGTCTTACCTAACACGGTCTAGCTTTAATTCTAGTCCGAGAAATGGCAAAGCCATGCGGGGGATCGTCGCCCCACCCTGTCTTGTTAATTCGAAATTATACCAAGCGTGAGAAAGATACTTCTTTGCCAGCCCTTAGCTGACGATAAAAGCTCATGTCAAAAGTAAGAGCATCACAAAAAATGACATATCCGAAACAAGATTGTTTAGCACTCATAAGCCTCTGAGGCAACACAAATTTTAGGAGCACATCAAACGGAAATTGCAAGATAGGGGGAATAGAGGTAAGTTATCCTAAGATACAGGAGCATCTCCGGATCGGACACTCTTCTCCCCGGGAGAAATGGCATCCCCAGCTTCAGTAGGCATGGCCGTTTCACCAGACGGCGACTCAAAGCTGGGCACCACAACGTCGTCCAAGAAAAGGTCTGGATACTTGGCCAACGTTAGTTCCTTGGCTTTTTGGAAGCCCTCTTGAAAGATGGAAAGCCCGTCTTCAGTCCGCCTCCGGAGCCATTCATCACCAGCTGTACCATCAAGGAACGCATGGATGGCCTTGTTCCCGACCTCCGACTTTTCATGCCTCAGCTTCTCACATCGCTTTTCCAGACGACCAAGCTTGGTAAGCAGATCAGCATTCTCCGTCTTGAGGTTCTTGACCTCCTTATCAAGTCTGTCAGCCTTGCCTTCGGCGGCTCTCTTATCCGTCTCAGCGTTGCGAGCCACGTCCATCGCCATCGAGAACCTGTCTTGCATCTGGCTGCTATAGCAGTATGCCTGAAAAGGAAAGGGAAATGAAGACGGTTATGGGGTAGGAAGAAGTGTTTAATTGACAGCGACAAAAAGAGGGAAGTAATTCCAATTACGTTGTAAGCAGCCTGGACGTGCGCCATAGCAAAGGCCTCATGAGGCTGGTTTTCCAAGATTAGTTTGTCACTTGGCAACACTCCGTGAGCTAAGTGTTGAGCGGAGACATGCGAATGGGGCATTCCCGAGTCGCCCCTCTTGATGGTCCATCTGGGACGGAAAATGGGATCCTTCTCGATGGGAAGATCCTCAACCACCAGCGGGGGTACTGGAGGAGTTGGCGCGCGAAGCCTTTTTACAACGGGAGAAGAACCATCCCCCGTGCTCTCTTTCCTTTTCCCCTTCGAAGCCTTTTGCAGCAGACCCATGAAGTCACCTTTTGCACCTCCTCCTTTGCCAGCCATCTCTGTAAAAAGGAAAGGGTTAAGGAACATGTTTACAATTACGTAGGAAAGGAATACATAAACATTGTTTTAGACTCTACCTAAACTTGGGGTCCTAGAAGACGACGTATCTATCGTCGGGTCCTGAGCCTTAGGCTTCGAAATAATTCGAGGTTCTAGAACAGGAGTTGGAGAAACAGGCGTGTCGGAGGCGGGAGGGATGAGCCTCGCATGCCGCATCTCTTGATCTGTAAGGGGCTCATCAATATTGAGAACACCCCTCCTCTTTATGTGATCGAGCAGTTTCTTGGTCACAGCATTGGGAGACAAGAACCCATCCTTTTCAAAATCTTTACAGAAACCGTTCCACTTTCTTGGGAACTCCCATTTGCCGCTTGGCCTCTGAATGAAAAAGTATCGGGAGTGCCAGCCTTTGTTGGACTTGGGACCTCCCTTTATCACTCTGATTCGGTTGTGAATATAATACCAACCATCACCTTTCGCCACACTCTTTATAAAGCATACCTCAAGGTATAATCTCATGAAATCATCAACAGTCACTGGATACCCTGAGGTCTGCACGAGATAGATCAACCCAACTAGTTTTCTCCATCCGTTGGGCACAAGTTGACCTGGCGCCATTTTATAGTGGTTGAAAAAGGCAACAGCAAAGGGGTGCATGGGAACCCTATAGCCAGATCTAATCTGACCTTCGTAGACACTCGTTTCCAAGTTCGTACCATAGTTGGCAGGCTCTTGGAGTGCAGGAACCCGAGCAGAAAAGGGAGGAGGCAAAGGATACTCCTTCAAAAGCTCCACTATGCTTTCTTTGGTCATCTTGTTCCTCTTCTCATCTGCGGCGAACCAAGTGTCTTCATCAAATCTATCCTCGGCTTCATCTTTGATTTCCCCAAGGGCATCTCTACGGCAAAATGAAGTGCTGGTTTGGGGAGTAGAAGTTCCTACTTGGCTCCTAAAAGTTGAGGTACCTACTTGTGAAGATCTACTCTCAGAATCACTCTCTAAATTGTTCTCTGTGGAACTACCGGAGGGCGACGAAGAACTACTCGAAGTGGCTGAAGACATATTCTAAGAGAAGCTACGGTGTGGAGAGCTATGAAAAAGAAATAGATATGTGCCGAACAGGAAGAGAAGAAGAGAAACTTACTTGTTGACAGATGAGCCGAACAGAGTGAGAGTGAGTAGCAGGGGGCAAATGAGGAGAGGAGTCCAAATATATAGAAGAGTGTTGGAATAACCGCCCCTACGAAGGCGGCAACATTCAAGACACGTGTCGTCCGGGATTCCCGGAGCATTAAATTTTGAAATTCAAAAGTTAACCGCCTCAACATTCAAGACGCCTTCATGGTTCCCTGACACGTGGCAAGACAAAAGGCTGATCCATTTCCGACCAGGACGTCCGAGCAGAGGTCCTGACCAGGACGTCCGACCAGAGGTCTGACCAGGAAGTCCGACCAGGAAGTCCGACCAGAGGTCCCGACCAGGACGTCCGAGCAGAGGTCCCGACCAGGACGTCCGACCAGAGGTCTGACCAGGAAGTCCGACCAGGAAGTCCGGAGAGGTCCCGACCAGGAAGTCCGAGCAGAGGTCCCGACCAGGAAGTCCGAGCAGAGGTCCCGACCAGGACGTCCGACCAGAGGTCCCGACCAGGAAGTCCGACCAGAGGTCTGACCAGGAAGTCCGACCAGGAAGTCCGACCAGAGGTCCCGACCAGGAAGTCCGACCAGAGGTCCCGACCAGGACGTCCGACCAGAGGTCCCGACCAGGACGTCCGACCAGAGGTCCCGACCAGGACGTCCGACCAGAGGTCCCGACCAGGACGTCCGACCAGGACGTCCGACCAGAGGTCCTGACCAGAGGTCCCGACCAGGAAGTCCGACCAGAGGTCCCGACCAGGAAGTCCGACCAGAGGTCCCGACCAGGAAGTCCGACCAGAGGTCCCGACCAAGAAGTCCGACCAGACTTCCCGACCAGACTTCCCGACCAGGACGCCCGACCAGGATGTCCGACCAGACCTCCCGACCAGGATGCCCGACCAGGCGTCCCGACCAGGACGCCCGACCAGACCTCCCGACCAGGACGCCCGACCAGACCTCCCGACCAGGATGTCCGACCAGACCTCCCGACCAGGATGTCCGACCAGACCTCCCTAACACATGCTTCTGAGTGCAGAATTCTAAAAAGTTCCGCTGAATGACAAACCTGGATAATTCTTAGCTGAACTGCCTTCGGTCTGTTGTTACACATGTGCCTTTAACCGTTCGCTCAAGGGAACCGTCAAAGGCAGGGGGCATTATGATATAGCTAAAATATCCCCCTAACCAACTTATGACACGTGGCATGGATGACTTTGAGCGGAACTGAGGAATCTGTATCGGGACAGAGTCTGAGGGAGGTGATAGAATCCGTTTAGGACTCAACTGCTAAAAGGATTAGTCCTGGTAGGACTCTACTACGTGAGGGATCAGCGAGGAAAGAATCCTAAAGGAGAGAGGAGTCTGGGAAATGGCCTACATAAGGGGAAAATCCTCAGGTACACAGACAAGTTCACACACAAGCACCCAGTGCATTCTTACGCTATTCAGAGCTCTACCCTAGTAGCAACGTTCTGACTTTAGCATCGGAGCCGCCTCCACCGGAACATCCCCGGTGGTCACTCCGTGTTCTATTTTGCAGGTCCAGTTCCTAGCCGTGGATCCCGATCAATATTCTAGCAGCAACAGAAGGGATGTTGTTAATCTTACCGAAACCGCAATCGTGTACCTAATGGCTTAAACTTTGACGCAAGTTAAAATGATTTTTTTTCAGCAATGAACCATCAACGCTCATTGTCAAATGAGAAATCATATATATATATATATATATATATATATATATATATATATATAAAAGTCGAAACTGAGAGAATGTTGTCCAATCATCGCTTCCTTGGACACTCTCTTAGTTCGTCATATGAACTTTTTTTTATTTTAATTTTTTATAAATATTTTACATTTACTTATTTTTGTAATAATGATTTGGATTCATTCTCTCTCTCTCTGATTTAGATTCTTTCTTTCCATTTAAAATTCAATTTATTATATAGATTTACATTTCTTTTTCTTCTACGTCAACATGTCCCACTCAAAAATTTTATTTATATCTTTACAATTCTATTAATTCCTAGATTTTGACAAAATTCTCTATATATTCCTCTTTTTTTTTATTGTTTAGGGAAACACAATATTCTCCATTAGTTTTTCCTCTTAAACTACCCTAATCTGTTTCCTTTTATTTAATTGCAATTTTTATATATAATTTATGCTTTCATTTTTTTAATCATGTATTATGTACTGTTACTCTTTTCTTAGTGGCCTTCAGTAATACAACCCCAACTCACAGGTTATTATTGTTAGTACTATCGCTGCAATTGCTATTAGTTGGGAGAGACTATTTCTATTATTTTATACACTAATTTTTATTTTCTTTTGTCACTAAAAACAAGCAATTATTAATTAAATTTATTTCTAACGATAAAAATTGGTAGGAGAACTCTTTTAAAAATGTAAAAATAAAATTTTTCATTATCTTATTGTTACTACCAATTTTGTTATTGTTATTAAGCATATAAATACAAGATCTCTCAATAGTATTTTGATAGTTGCTGTTCCCATGTGTAACGCACGAAATCAAAACTAGTTTTATATAGAAAGTCGAAGATGAGATAAAGTGGTCATGTTATTACTACCTACGTGGACACTCTCTCCTTTTACCAAGAGGATAAAAAAAATTTAGTTCATGTAAATTATTTCACCTTTTTCTTGTCACATCTTTTATCTTGCCACTTCTCAATCCAGCTCCTCTATCTACCCCTAAAATTTTTCCATTTCTCAATCTATCTCTACTATCTATCCCTAAAATCTTGCCATTTGTCCATTTAGACATTCTTTAATTTTTTCTGTAACCTATTTTTTCTCCATTTCTTTTGTTTTTTTAAAATTCAAGTCAATCAAAATTCAAAAAAATTGAGCAGATTCCTCAAGTCTATCCTAAATTTTAAGATATACTTTAGGTATTGCTCAATCACTTGCCACCGCAATAGGTTACATAGAGCAACCTTTTTCCTTTCTTTATAATATATTTCACTTATGTTGCCATATCTTTCTTTATGGTTCAATTGGTGCGGCCAAATCACAAGTTTTGGGAGTCATGGCTTTGAGTTGTGGGGTAAGCCGCTCAAAGGAAAATTTGCTTCGATTATTATCTAAAAGTTTAATTTTTAGTGTTGCTTATAATCTTTTTTGAACCGCTTCAATTACTAATTATTCTTGTTATTGCAAATTTTATGCCTATTCACTCCTTTACACTTATACGTTAATGTTGCTAAATTTTATAATTTCTATTTCATTTTGCAGATAGGGCTTTAGTGTAATTGAGCCTGTTGAGCCCATGATATATGGCTACTCTCGTTCCAGAAAAGTTGGATCTATTTGAATAAGACCCTTAGGCAAGAGTGAAATATGCCAGGCAGAAAAAGATAATTGTTGAAATAACCCAACTGAACATGTATTATCACAGTTGTTACACAATGCTCCCGTGTACAACACATGAGATTAAAACTAGTGAATTTGAGGTTGTAAGTTCTGTTGTCTTATAGCCTATATGATCTGTTGAGAAAATAATTCCACGTTGGGAATAGTAAGTAACACTTTGTTCCCAACCTATTCTGGTCGTACCTAAAGACCCAGTGAGGGTTCCATTTTGCATGACACGTCAGCACAAATATTCAACGCTTCCAAACGGTCAAAACGTGCACGCTCAAGTCATGTGCACTTCTCACTTTTTCTACGTGACTTTTTTGTCAAAAAACTCATCCTTGCGCGATTGCTCATCACTCACCGACCTTCGCACATCGCCCATCGCCCGTCGGCGTACCTTGACGATTGCCCAAGGAAGTGGGCCTTGGCCTTCCCCATGGGCCGGGGTCGGCCTCCCCTCAAGGCTGGCCTTGGCCTTTCCCCAAAGGTTGGCCTTTGGCCTATCTCCTTAGCATTTGCACTACTCTTCAAGGGACCAGACGTCACTCCACGACTCCCGTCATGACGGACGTCACTCCACGACCCCCGTCGCATGGACGTCACTCAGCGACCCCCGTAGTGCCGGACGTCGCCCGTTCGTAGTGCTCCGGCACGAGGACCCCTCGCAGTGGGATGGGCTCGTTACCACAAAGCCATCGCTGCCATGGGATAGGCTCGTTACCATAAAGCTATCGCCGTCTTCATTATGAGGGGTTCGGTTTGCAGTGCTCCGGCACGAGGACCCCTCGCAGTGGGATGTGCTCGTTACCACAAAGCTATCGCGGTCGTGGGATAAGCTCGTTACCATAAAGCTATCGCGGCCATGGGATAAGCTCGTTATCATAAATCTATCGCCGTCTTTATTCTGTGGGGCTTCGTTCATAGTGCTCCGACACGAGGACCCTTCTTAGCGAGATAGACTCGTTACCACAAAGCCATCACCGTCTCCTCCGGGACACTATCTCCGCCAGGATGTCTTCGTGATTGGCTTACGTGCTCCGGCACTGGGGGCTTGCGTCGGCACCCCTATGGACTATGACCCCCAGGTCACTTTGAGACAAGAGCAAGTCTCCGGAGGGCATCGCTTCTAATCTGCCTGGCAGTTGGGCGTTGGGTTTTCCCCACCGTTGCCAGGCCTGTGGGACTCTGCAAGGGCTTGGATTGGTGGCTAGATCAAGGGGGTTCTCTGGCCACACTAACGCTGTGGGAGCCATTCTTTCCTAACAGATAGAGCGACGCTGTGCGTGGCAGGCCGGATGAATATGCGATTCGACAGTCTGTAGAGCACTAGCACCCCTGGACCCCTGGTGACGTGTCACTCCCGGGGAGCACCATGTGTCGGTTGTGACATCATCGTCTCAACCTCTATAAATAGAGGTCTTGAGAATTCATTTCAGGAGGGGGGGGGGGCTTGGACATTTTTTGACAGTTGGACTTTCTCAAACTTCTCACTCTAGAATCCTAGAGAGAGAAACATAATAGATCTTGACTTTGGACCTAAGTATCGAACTGTGACTGTCGTCGTGTATTCACCTTGCGCCATCGCAGCACTGCCACCCTCAGGCTCTGTTTGGAAAACCCTTGGTCTCTACCCTTGTTCCGCCCTTACTGTGTCTCACATCATCATACTTGGTATCTGACTCGGACTGCATTCCTTGTGGCACCTCCACATCGACTGCGAATCCACTTTCCTTGGCATCACACTTTAATATACATTTCTTGTGGCTCTGATCCCACATCAGGTAAGTGCTATTAATGCCTAGAGATTTTTGTTCTCTAAGGTAAATGAGGGCAGATTGAATACCTAGCACGAATTAGGCAAATTGAACCGTGATTGCATTTGTGACATAACCTTATCACATTGAACACGAATATTTACACCAAGGTTATTTTAGATCGGGTTCCAGAGAGCGGTTTTTACACCTAACAAGCTATATATGTACTTTGTGGTGCCTGTATAAAAGGTCGACTCTTTTAACTTGTACCCATCGACTCCATTAGTTCATTCTTGTCTCTTGAACTATGGTATCTTTAATCACGCAAAAAACGGGTGGACCACGGACAGCCTTTCTGAATGCCGATGATGATGATGTGTGCTTGGGTAAATTAGATGTATAAGCCTAAACCATTTGAAGCTGGAATGCTTTTATGTGTTACTTTGGAAGAGGTAGGGAGAGAGGGAGGGATTTAATGTGCGTTAAGTCTAAGCCATTTGAAGCCAGAACACTGAACATACAGGTTGATTTACAAATCAAAACTCAATTCTGATCTTTTAGGCAAAGTTGGAGTATGTACCATGTCATCTCTTTCGGTGAAAGTGGCTGGTACTGCTTACCGTACCATTAATCCCCATTCTTTTTCAGTTTTTATCAACAGATTCTCTTGGAAGGTAAAAGCTCTGCACAAGGTTCCTGACAGAGACTGAATCTGAACAAAGAGAACATGGATTGAGGAAGAGGATGCAGAAGCCAAGGAGCAAAAATTAGCTGAGCAGCGTCTTGCAAGGCATTTGCATCTTGTGAAGTTTCCTGAAGGGCATGCCAAGCCTAGTGGTTGCTAACATGGTCTGTTAATGGTTGGTATAACTATCTATGTCAGGCATCTTGTCTTTCTATTTGGCTCCTTAGCTCTGCTTTCGTTGCAATTATATAGCACTTAAATGCTTTGTCAGGTGCAGCAGTGGACATTCATGGATCCCACTTATTTGCTGTGTGTAGCCTGAAGCCCACTTTTTTCTTTATTCTTGTTCTAACTTTGCAAGTAACGCATCTCTCTTTGCAAGTCAATTTTCAGTTATTTCTGTTCTAACTTTTCTTTCTGAAATTGTTTATTTCGGCCATAAAAGACAGTAACCCTCTTAGCGGAGGCATCTCCATCTCCTTGTGGTACATTTCCATCTCAATCTGGTTAAACAAATGCACCCCTTTCGCATCTGCTCGATCTGTGTGGGTTGGTCTCCATGAATATTTTTGACTTAGATGCTAATGGATGCTTCAACATGTGACAGCGTCTTTACTGGTCGGACTTGTTGCAGTTCTCTCGCTGTGGCAGTAACGGTTTTGATTTCGAATGTCCTGCCACCTAGAATTTGGACATTTCCCTGAAGTCCGTCCTTTAATCAGACCACTCAGAGATGCCCAGATTAAGTACGTATAACCACTCAGAATCTCCGGAGAAGGGATGCAATAATTTGGAAATTCTGATTTCCACCATCCCAATAGTTACTCTATGAGGATTGAGAAAGGCGACGACTCAGAGAGCAAAGTATTGATCGTTCAATTTTGTTCCTTCACTAATTTTGGCTGTGGCTATGTCTACGACAATGTTAGGCTTCTTATTGATGAATTTGCTCTCTTGCGATGTTTGTATACAGCTTTTACGATTTACGTCTCGGTCAAATTGTTCCGCAGAACTTGAACGAGTTGAACAGGCTCATGAATCATCGCATGCCAAGCCTATCGTCAACTTAGCTGTGTCTAGGCCTGAAGCGCCCCATCCGTCCTGCCCACAAATGGGGAGGGGTCGTGGATGTGACGCTCACAGAACAGAACCGTGCTTCAACGTCTATTTTCTTTCCAAGCAAACCGTGAAAGAATACCGCTTCCATAGAAGCAAAGATGCAGATCTCTGCTTGCTTACCCCTTTCCCCAATTTACCCGGTTCAATTCCTTTTCCGTTGTGGCTAATTGGCTGGGCTATAATCGTTCCCGTCAGTAATAAGTTAAACTTTGAGAATTAATATCCGCATTTAATGTTTTCACAGTTGCACTCGCGCGACAAATTAAATGAATGAAAATACCCTCAAGTTTTACTTCAAGTATCTAAAAAGTGCGAAACAACAGATACGAGGTAAAAACAATCATCTGGCTGTAAAATTGATTGTGTGTTGCATATGGGTGATGTTGAGAGAACGTGTAAAATCCTACATCGGGTATAACATTCTATGTCGGTCAAATAATACCTTCAAAATGTTAGTCCTTCACGCCACTTTCATCTTGCCAGTTGATTTTGAGTCGAATGATTTCACGAGTAAAAACAAACAGTTTTTGCGGATGTTTAAAAATTTTATTTTAAAAATTGTAACCGTATCCCGTACCGGACCGGAGCGTATATCGGTTATCCAGAGTACCGATCGGTTTTATTGCATGTATCGTGCCTAAAAAATTATTACTGGTCATTTCATATCTTCGTGTCCTACGAGTTTCGTGCGCACCCTCCCAAAATCAAATCAGATCCGACCCAACCATATAAACAACACTCCCTTCTTCACCGACAAACGCAGAAAACCAGACGAGCACAGACATGGGATCTCTCCCTCTTCCGCCACACGAAGAAGAAGCCGAGAAGAAGATCGACCAAGACACGATCAACCAAGACGACCTCCTCGCTCTCTTCAAGTCCCAGCAGAAGTACCTAAACCACTTCTTCCACCACCTCGACCTCGCCAAGAACCTCGCCTTCACCCACACCCTCCTCAACGCCGCCGGCACCATCTTCTTCACCGGCGTCGGCAAGTCCGGCTTCGTCGCCAACAAGATCTCCCAGACCCTCGTCTCCCTCGGCGTCAAGTCCTCCTTCCTCTCCCCGCTGGACGCCCTCCACGGCGACATCGGCTCCCTCTCCTCCTCCTCCGACATCCTCGTCTTCCTCAGCAAGAGTGGGAACACCGAGGAGCTCCTGCGACTGGCGCCCTGCGCCAGGGCCAAGGGGGCGTACCTGGTGGCGGTGACGTCGGCGGAGGGGAGTTTGTTGGGCGGAGTTTGTGATATGGAGGTGCATTTGCCCCTGGAGAGGGAATTGTGCCCGTTTGATCTGGCGCCGGTGACGTCCACGGCGATACAGATGGTGTTCGGCGACACGGTGGCTGTCGCGATTATGGGCGCCAGGAAGTTGACTAAGGAGCAGTACGCGGCGAATCATCCGGCCGGCCGGATCGGGAAGAGCCTCATCTTTAAGGTCGATTTTGCGTCTTTTTGCTTGGAATATTGGCATTTTTGGTGTTACGCTACTGCTATTGGCACTTCTTGACTGCTTTCCGTTATTATGATTCGACCAAGTAGAAGAAATAGAATTGGTCATATGTTAAAGAAATATAATTGGGTCATATGCGACGGACTCATGGCTTTGACATATTGTTGATTGGTTATGTTAAGCCTGATTATTCAGTTTTTTCTAGACTTGATATCCGGCTCAGCACAACCCAGTTCACCATTTCTAGGAATGGAATATTGAATCAGAGTCATTGATCTATAGGTTTACCTGGGAAAAGACCGCTGTGTGAATATATTTGACCTTAAAGTGATAGTACTAAACTTGACTAGTTTCAGAGTCTCTGTCTTGTTGCTGTTGAATACTCGCTGAAGGTTATATCTGGGGGATAGTTTCTTGCAAACAAATGTTTTTTTATAGATGAATTTTGGGTGTTACAGGTAAAGGACGTTATGAAGAAACAAGAGGAACTTCCAGTCTGTAGAGAAGGAGACTTGATAATGGATCAGCTAGTAGAGCTAACCAGTAAAGGATGTGGTTGCCTCCTAGTTATTGATGACGAATACCACTTGATAGGCACATTTACTGATGGCGATTTGCGGCGGACACTAAAAGCTAGCGGGGAGGGAATCTTCAAGCTCACAGTGGGAGACATGTGCAATAGGTAACGTCTTTCACAAGATCTCAAGAGAAACCAGAGATTATTAGTTGTGTTGGCTTATCTATGTGCAGTGGTGAAAGTTTAGCCATGTTAAAGAAACTTGTTTAGGAAATTGTTAATGTAACAGTTACGATCAGATTCTATCTCGACCATATCTGCTAAGGGGAGTGATGTAATTGTTAGTTTTAAGTTATCAACTCGTCATAATGTCCCGTCATTTGGGACTAAAAAGTCGTGGTTTTGAAAAAGGACATTAGGCATCCTATCGGCCGATACATAATGGGATTTCAGAGCTCTGATCCAGTTACAGACCGGTATATCGACTGTTATGAATTCACAATTTATCGCTGTTACACTACTGTTACGCTGCAAAATGTTGTTGCAAAAGTTGCTACAGCCGTTAAGGCACCTACCTGGATATTAAACTTAAGTCAATTCCAAAGCTCTTTCTTGCTCCGAAACTTCAGATTGGTTTTCAAACAGCAGATTTGCATGATTTAAAGCTTAGAATTATGGATCCAAGGGCAAGAAATAGATCAAAGGTCCTCGAAGTTTCATGGATTTTCATCTTTAGATTTTGCAAGATATGTCTCTCATCTTCTCCCATTGGCTTTTGACTAAACTCTGCGAAGCTGGTGTAATTTGTAGATGTCTGGTTAACTTTGTTGACTTCTACTGTGCTTAGCCTTTGCATTCTCTGTGGGCCTTGAACTTACCCGCACTGACGTATTCAGCAAGATATTCTTACACAAGGTGATACTACTTTTCTAATATACCGTTACAAGTTTTAAGTAGCTTTTGGAGTAAATGAACAGGAGTATCGTCGAGTTTTAGTGGTGTGGTTTTACTAGAGTTTAAAAGAAATAATCATAGTCTCAATAGCCGATTCCCAGTGACATAACATTTGGTACTCCCAATACTATTCACAGCGATCTCGTCAGTTATGTATCCTGATACCGTGATAAAAAACCATGAGCTGGACACCTAAAATGTTTGCAGGCAGATAGGGCTGTTATATGTCATACTTGTTATGTCTGTCTGCTAATGTATATTTACGTCATTCTTTTGCATTTCAGGAGCCCAAGGACAATCAGTCCTGATGCAATGGCAGCTGAGGCAATGCAGAAGATGGAGTCCCCACCGTCTCCTGTTCAGTTCTTGCCTGTCATCAGTCAGGAGAACATCTTGATCGGTATTGTTACATTGCATGGATTGGTTTCGGCTGGCTTGTGAAGATTTGTCAGTCTCAGGATCACCAAGGACAATCACTCCTGTTGCAATAGCTGTTGTGGCAATGCATAAGACGAGTCTACCCTTTCCTGCTCAGTTCTTGCCTGTTATCGGTCTGCAGCCTCGCATGTCAATAGTCTGCAGAGTATCTTGATTGGTACTGTCACGTTGCCGGGTTTGTTCTGGCCGGCTTTTGAAGCTTTGTACTGCTATATGTCGCTATTCTTTCATCTGTATTGTGATTATTCTTTGTAATTGTTACAAAGATCCTCGAAGAATCTGGTTTAGAATAATGTGGCATATCCTTACAAGCATAGTATTCTTTAATTGTAAGTTTGGCTGTAAACAATGCAGCATATGGTTTCAACATATTCAAATGCATCTGATTTCTTGTTCCACCATATGAGTTGGCTATACAATTTTGGGCAGGAATCAACCTGTGTTCTTTTTGTTCTTTACTGATTACCTTATGTTGTGGGGTGTGGCGATGTGCATATGCTGGGATCTCTAGGGGCCATATGTTCTCGAGTTACTTGTTTACTTTAGAAACATTGACCAACTACCACCACTCGTGCCACGGAACAGCCCCATGTCTTTCCAATTTCTTTGTAACGATCCCAATGAGAAGGTGTTGCTGCAACCATTGAACGTTCTGCTCTCATGCACAGGGCACAATCGCTTCCCAAGCTTGAGTTACCTGGCTGAGACCCTTGCAAACGCCACCAATCTGCAAAACCTTTGGACTGCCATCATCAGGTAAACCCAAATTATCCGTCAACTGTTGTTTGCCTATCATCTTACTATACATCTATCCAGTTCACTTGCACTTCTTTTCTTTGGTCTCTTCTTGCTGTTTCCAGCCAAGTTTAATATCTACACCGCATGCAACGTGCTTGAACGTAATATTACCATCAACTCCACTCAAATTGATGGCCAGATCCAGATTACCAGACATTTGTTGGTTATGCACTGTATTTTGTACACGCGATCCACAATTTTGCATAGAAAGCAAAACTAGTAGAACAACAGTAGCCTTACTGTCTTCTGCCTAGCAGTCACTGGAAGCAAGTTCCACTTGGAGAAACCAACATAGGCATACACGGGCCAATGTTTTTCACAATTTTGGTTGTAACGAGTAAGCATCTTTGTGGAGTAGTAGCACTTGAAAGAGTAATAGTAAGAGATAGAGGACATATCCGGATGACCGCACAGGCCATAGATTACACACGTAATATGTAGGTTCATGGTTGCTTCTGGTTCTTTTAACACATAACACAATAGTCACATGCTTACATTTATTTAGCATCTATAATAGTTAACACGAGCCCAGTGCGTTGTCCAACGGCTAGAAAGTCTCATTTACATGCCCAACAATCACTCGGATGAAATGCTCATCAATAAACGCGAATTGTCACTGGTATGGGAAGAAATGCGTGAGTGTCTGATAAGCAGGAGATCAGAGAAGTGAAACTGGAAGTGCTGAAAATATTATATTCCACCTTGACGAGTTGGATACTTCAACAATAAGTTACGCGAGCTAGTAACCTCCAGCGTAAAATTCAGCAGAAGTTGAAATGGAAGGCGTGTTGTACTTTATGGAAATCCCCTCCTCCTCTTCGAAGCCTCTTCCGGAATGCTTCAGGCATTCGTATGATCTCTAACTCCTTGAAGCTACCGATGAACCTCAGTCCCTCCGGAATCCTCTTCAACTTTTTGCAATCCTCAATGACCAAGTGGAGTAGACTCATCATGGACCAAGTGGAGTAGACTCATCATGGCTCCCCTTCTAAGTATTAGAAACTTGAGTCGAGGATATCCACAACACCAGCAGCATTGACAAGAGGTGTAGTTGCAGAACAAATCAATCTTTTTCCGAGGTAGGATTTTTTATGTAACACAAGACTTCCTAGGTTTGGCAGCTTCTCCGATGTTGGCATTGGGTCGTCTTTCGATTCAGTATTGATAAACGGTAACTTGTCACCCCTGAAGGAAACTGGTGGTACTCTGGTAACTTTATGAGACAATTCTCTATCTCTAACTTACGAAGATGGTGACTTGCTAATAGTTGCAGTAGGAGGTTTTGCTCTTCTTCTGTCTGAATTTTCCCTCTAATACTGAAGGAAGAATGTTGAAGGCAACAACTTCTTTGGTTGGAGTTGGTTCTGCTTGGGGTTGAAAGGAAAGCTCCGAACTCTTCAACACGCACCCGACATCTCTTTAGTTCTTGAAGATTGGTCAATTGAGATATGCACTTGGTGATGCCAAGGAAAGTGGGTTCGTACCTACGTTGAGGTACCACAAAGGCTGTAGTCCGAGTCAGCTTCCAAGTATGCAAAATGAGAGACAGTGAGGGCGGAGTAAGGGCAGAGAGCAAGGCTTCCCAGTCAAGTTGTGAGGGGTGGCAGTGCTCTGGAGACAAGGCAGAGACGAACAAAGCTGACAGTCGACAATCCGAGCTAAGGTCCAAGTCGGGGTCCAAGTTAAGCTCCAATGTCACGGTCGATGTTATGTCCAAAGTCACGAGAGAAATGTGTTTCTCTCTCTATAATCCGAAAGCTCTCAAGTTCTAGAGTGAGAAAGTGATTTTTGTCAAATGAAAGAATTCTCTTAGAATGACTCTAAAAGTCCACTATTTATAGTAAATAGTATGCTTATGTCATAAACTGCCACATGTCATCCCCGGGGAGTGACACGTCACCAGGAGATCCCAAAATACCGATTCTTCGTTAGACTGCTGGTTCCTAAATTTGCATTACCTTGCCACACACAGCGTTGTTCTGCATCGATGCGTGATGGCTCCATGGTCCCTTCGCCGTACGTCCGTGCGCCGAGCTGCGAGGTTGCTCCGGTGATGTCACCGCGGTATGTACCAGGTTTGTTGGCCCAGGGATAGGACATTCCGTGGTATCCCATCATGTTCAAGGGCCACAATACTATGCCAGTGGGTTGGAGATTCCGGTGCGCATACATGATGGGGTGCAAGGTTTGGAGAGAGAGGTTGGAGGTGCTTGGGCTAGTGGCAGCGATCTATGCGACGTACAAGAGTGTTGAGCCAGGCAGAGATACTAGTGGCCTCACACTATTACTTTCGAGGTGGAGTTCACAGACTCATACCTTCTTGACAGAGTTCGAGGAGATTGAACCCCCCCGGAATGAAGATGCTGATAACTTTATGGTAACGAGCCTATCCCGTGGCGGCGATGGCTTTGTGGTAACGAGCCCATCCCGCTGCGAGGGGTCCTCATGCCGGAGCACTACGAACGGAGCCCCTTGGAATGAATACGACGATAGCTTTATGGTAACGAGCCTATACAGCGGGTGGGTTATGTATTTCTATGGCACAGAGGTCATGCGGCCTACAGAGGGTGATCTCGGACGACGACTTCCATAGCGGCCTGCCTACAGCATAAGAGATACAAGCTAGCTGCCTTCGACGCCATGTTCATTTCGAGGTACGCCGTTATGTTAGACTATCTTATCCGGCGTTACGTGTATATTGGTATTGGGGGCTCTTGTACATGTAGTCTTTCGGCTTCTAACTTAAAAAAAAAAATTTGGTGCTTAAGAACAAAGAAAAAGTGCATAGCATGTTGCCATGTCGTTGTACTGCATATCATGAAGAGGGTGGGGTGGCACGAACGGGTGTCGCATTTATATACTTATAGGTTGCGCACGAGGGGACGAACGTCGCGGACAATACTTGGTCCCAGAAGGTTGGCCAGTTAGCAGTGCGAACGGCCGCAGGCAAACGTGTTGGGTTGGAGCCGATATACTTAGGCACAATGTACTCGCGTCTAGACCAGTTTTCGAATGACATGCAGAGATCGTATGGGCGGTATTAGGTGTCGACCTACGTCGACCGGATGTTCTTACAAAGGTATTTGTTTGAGTGCTATGTAGACTACAGGCCTTTGGGGTATCCAAAGGTGATACGCGACTATGGGCGGCGGACGACGGACGTTGCGAGGTTGGTGTACGAGCATCGGCGAACATCGCAGAGGTGCAATGACCTGAAAGCACAAGTGCGTGCGGAAAGGGAGGCCAAAGGCCAACAAATGAGGGAAGGCCAAGGCCACCACCCCTGGGGAGGCCGAGGCCGAGGCCGACCCTAGGGGGTGGCCAAGGCCAATGGCCAACTCCCATGAAGGGAGGCCAAGGCTACTCCCCCTTTCGGTGAACTTCGGGCGCACCGATGGTAGGTGTTTTGATGGGCAATAACGAATCCAAAAGTTGCGTTGCGACGAGCCTACTGGTAGCCCCTTCCGAACAAGGTGCCAAAGTCACATACAAATCGTACGGAGTGAACAAAGTGCGAAAAGGACTTTGTGCGAAAAGTGAACAACCGGGGGGGTGGGGGGAAGGCCAAGGCCAACCCCCTATGAAGGCTGAGGCTGACCCCACGGGGTTGGCTAGGGCCTTTTCCCCTTGACCCCATTGCTCCGGTTGCACCGTCAGTCGATGTTTTTGATGAAAAGGTGCTCGGGTGGTTGCGGCGTGACGAACGTGCTACCATGAGTC
>JAVXUP010003666.1:0-57856 GCA_033070095.1 Escallonia herrerae | reverse complement strand
AAGTGGAGTATCATGTCCAAATATCAGATATTGTTCTCATATCTGAAGGTTTGTGGGATGACAAACGTGGAAACCCGCCTTGCAGATATCCTCTACATGTTTCTTATTGTTGTTGACATTTCCTTTTGGATGACTGACTCAGAAAATCACAAGTCAGAGCTCCCATTTATTTTTGTATTCAAGCCTCAAAGGTGATAATATAGAGTAATGCTCCAGCTTACATTGCTTCCAAAGGCTTTCTTGTTGCCTCAAATTGACATCGAGACTCAGAATCGAAACTGCTAATTACGCAGCAGAAGCTTTAGACAAGTGACTGTCACTGGGGTGGCTTTGGCAAAAAAGAAGAAAAAAGGTACAGCCCTAGCTAGAGTGTGCTTCAATAAATATTTGCTATTTTACCGACCTACATGTATACCTCTTGCGACCTGAGTATTAACTAAGTTCGGTGGCTGTAGGTGGGTGGCGCTAGTTGAGGTGGATGTGGGTGCGTCGGTGGTGCATGGTTCTCTTTGTCGCGTCGTTTAGCAAGTCGTGATCGGGTTCTTGGGGATGTTTATTGGGTTTTATGAAGTCGACTTTGGAGTCGTGTTTATTTTGTTTGTAACGTCTTTGTATCAATTTGGACTTCGACACCGGTACTTTAATCCCTTTAAACTAAAGGGTGTTGGACTTTATTATTCACTTTATTTAGTATATAAATGTATAACCTTACGTGAAAGACTAAGTCGTGTCTTGCCCACTCGTAATCTAAAGCTTCTCGAGTTCAGCTATGTAAAAAAAATTTATTTAGGATCAATTTTATGACGTCATATTTTATTACCAAGACAAACATAAATGGTAACACAATATTCTTACTGGCGCAAGTCACGCTAAAAGTATGGAATGTCAAAGGTCAAAAGGGTAACTTCAACTCCCTTCCCTGTCTACGATCATTCTTTTATTAAAAAAGTTGGTTGCAAAAATCGGTTTTAGTCGTTGACGGTGGCGGTTCATTTCAAAGGTCTGCAAGAGTCCAACTCATCATCAGTAAACCCTCTCCAAAGTCTCTCCTCCGAATTTCCCGGCAGATTCTCAAAACCCTCCGCTTTTACCGTCCCCCCCTTTTCTTACCGCATTGTCACCCACCCACACACACACAAAGTATTTTCCGGATTTGGCTGGCATTGTGTGCATTTGTGAGAGTAGAGTTCCCCTTTGAAGGATTGTATCCGAACAAGGTGAGACAACCAAGTTTCTGTAATTACCATGTCTATGAATTTGGAAGGCATTGATTAACTAGCTGACGATTGATTGATGAATTTGATGTCGGTTTACGTCTGTTGCTGAATTTCATGGTTTCAAGGGAACATGTTTGATGTGAGTATGCGTTTGGATAATTTCTTGTGATGGGGGTAAGAAGAATATCTGGTGTTGGATGGTAAACTTATTGGTGCATTTTTATTTCTCTTCGGGGTTTTATAACCCATTACTGTTGTGCGAAATATGAGTTTTTGTGTGTGGCCGCGCGCGCAAATAATGTCATCCGATAGTCATGTTGAATGCATGATCGATCAATGAGCTTATTTGTGTGTGTGTTTCTTGTAATGAAGCATTTTTGTTTTTGGGATTTGATATGACAAATATTAAATGCTGTTGGGATTCGTTACAGGCGGATATCGAGCACATCTATATTGGAGCAGAGGAGACATTTTGGACCTAAGAAAGAGAACAAAAATCATTTTTGGAGGTAGCTGAGAAAACTAATGCCCATTTTCCTTGAATAGGGATAAGTTCTAGAGGGAACATTCGTCGAGATTTTGGTGTTTTAAGGGAAGAAGCCTGGAAAATAAAAGGCAAAACGTAGTCAAGAAAGATGTTGTCTTGCAGATAAAAGGAGTCGTACTGCTGCAAATCTTTTGATACTCGTGTGGCATGTAGAGAAACCTGGAGCTTTGCTTTGATTCCTCTCTCTTCTATGTAAGAGGGGGATCTTGTGGAAATCTCTACGCATCTGGTTCATTAGTTCATCGGCTCTCTTCAAGTGCATTTGGTTCTTGCCAGGAAAGAAATGGGTTCGCCTGGTGGGGAGGACTTAGCACCATGGGATGCACAAGGATTGAGTGCACATGAAGAGAAGATATTTGTTGCCGTTAGGGTGAGGCCTTTGAACGAGAGAGAAATCGCAAAGAATGATGAGTTGGATTGGGAATGCATCAATAATAACACCATTTTATTCAAGAATGGCCTGGCTGAACGATCAATGTTTCCGACTGCCTACACTTTCGGTAAGCAAATTTTGGGCCCCGTATCTGATGAGTTTTATTATCTTGGGGTCTATGGACGGCCATATAGTCACATATGCATCTGGTCTGGTAATCTTGTGCATCATCATAAAAATGCACATGTCCTGATTTAGGGAAGATCATTCTCTTTCCAAGCATGTCTTCGGCTTATCAAAAAAGGTTCAAGATGCTCACTCCCGGAGAGTGGGGTGTTAATAAGATGGTGTTAAGCTCAAGTCAAAACTTGAGACCATGATTTTTGTCAATACCTCCATAAATATTTGAGCTTCAGAGTTTATATGCTGCTACCATGATTCCATTGGATTTTTCTCTATTTTCATCTTTCATTTAGACTTCTAGCATTCATGTTCACCACCATATTCTTGTCTTTTCCTGGTTGGGAATAGACAGAGTATTTGGGTGCGACTGCTCCACGAAGCAGGTGTATGAGGAGGGAGCCAAAAAAGTTGCTCTTTCAGCAGTTAGCGGCATCAATTGTGAGTAGCATTCTTTCTCTTGGTTTATCTTTTTTCCTGGTCTTTTACTACACCAGCTGGCGGACTTTTAAACAAGTGAAATCTTTCTTCAGCTAGTGTTTTTGCGTATGGTCAGACAAGCAGTGGAAAGACATACACCATGTGTGGCATTACAGAATATACTGTAGCAGATGTATATGACTACATACACCGGGTATTCCATTGTCCATTTCTTAATAATAAGATCTCTTAATTCCTTCTTCTTTTTTGAGATTTTGTGTTACTAAGACATATTTGGAAACTTTTTAGCATAGTGATAGGGAGTTTGTGCTGAAGTTCTCTGCCATGGAGATCTACAACGAATCTGTGAGGGACCTACTCAGCTCTGATAGTACTCCACTTAGACTCCTTGATGATCCAGAGGTGAATATTCTGAATAATAAGTGTTCAAGTTAAGTCTAATGGATCAGTACTGAAATATTAGTCATCTGTTATGTATCTTTTGCAGAGAGGGACTGTTGTTGAAAAACTTACTGAAGTGACTTTAAGGGACTGGAGCCATCTAAAAGAACTCCTCTCTATTTGTGAAGGTAAGAACATTCATATCTGACTTGTTTTAGAAGATGCTCTTACAACACTATAACTAGTGTTGCATCTTTTCAGCTGAAAGGCAGATAGGGGAGACCTCTCTTAACGAAACAAGCTCTAGATCTCATCAAATTCTCCGACTGGTATGTTTGTTTTTTTCATAGGGCACATTCAGATCATTTATCTCTTTGCTAACCTTTTTATTACATATGGGATCCTGCAGACTATAGAAAGTTCGGCTCGCGAGTTCTTAGGTGCTGAAAATTCAAGTACGCTTGCAGCTACCGTGGTAAGAAGGGTTGCTTTTACTCAGATAAAGTAGCTATGAACGTTTGTCGTTCCAAGAATTTTTTTTCAGACGAATCCTGTTCTCTAAATTAGTTATAGACATCAAATGAACTTAGAAATAAGTTGGTTCTGTTGCTGCAGAATTTTGTTGATCTTTCTGGAAGTGAGCGTGCTTCTCAAAATTTATCAGCTGGTACACGGTTGAAAGAAGGTTGCCACATAAACCGCAGTTTACTAACACTAGGAACTGTTATTCGCAAATTAAGGTTGACTTTTCCTCTTTTAGAAGTTCTCTTTCCCTTTTGTCTCTTGGGTAAGCGAGAGGTCGTCTCCTCTCTTCAGTCAGCAGTAAGATGGGAGCCTAAATCAGCTCCATTGTGGCTTCAAATTACCATTAGTTCTTATCAGTGCTCACATCCCTCAAACTCTGCCATGTTTTGTCCCTCTTTTATCTAGTCATATCACAAGGAAGAGGTTTGCCTAGCATATAGCGGGTAACAGAGGTTAATACGAGGGGTGGAATTCTTAGTTGCCTATTTATCGTGTAGCATCAGCATTACAGTTTTGCAGCTAAAAAACATCTGGGTAGGTTGGGCTTCTTAGCATCAGATGATGCCAAAAGATCATATTCTGATTCATCCTTGTGCTATAGTTGTATCCTCTTATTCACATCGAGAAAAGGACTTACAAAATACTTCTTTCTACCTTTATAAAGTAGTGAGACTAAAAACTCGGCACCAGCATTGTTAATTTGTTATAGCTTTGCATTTCCCTCAAGTTTTGCAATTTATGAACTAACATGACAAGCATTTACCATTTCCTGATGCAGCAAAGGGAGAAATGGACATATCCCTTTCAGAGACTCCAAGTTGACACGTATACTCCAAAACTCTCTTGGAGGCAATGCAAGAACTGCTATAATTTGCACTATGAACCCTGCACACAGTCATGTTGAGCAGTCCAGAAATACCCTCCTGTTTGCTGTTTGTGCCAAGGAAGTGAGTACGAATGCACAGGTGAATGTAGTTATGTCCGAGAAGGCTTTAGTGAAGCAGTTGCAAAGAGAATTGACTAGATTGGAGAACGAGTTGAGGAATTTTGGATCATATTCATCTTCTGGTTCTGCATCAATACTAAAAGAGAAGGAACTTCTCATTGAAAAGGTAATGCAAATGATTGCTATGACTCATTACTACGTACTAACATGCTGAGCTATTTTGTAGACGGTTGACACATCTCTAGTCTCTGAAGATGGAGATTAGAATCAAAATTTCAAAACTTATATCATGTCATCTTTTAACCAGTTCCCTGACATTAGGTGCAAAGCGTTCATCTTACAAAAGCGAATAAAACTGGGAAGAATCGTATAATTTCAGTTCAGGCAAATGTTTGCTATTTTTTAGAAAATAAACGGTCATTATTGCTTTTCTTCATACTGGAAAGCAATAAGCTTATTAGCTGTTTGAGACGGAGACCTAGTGTCTGAACTCATAATCTGTAAAAAAAATTATGGAAATAGGGCTACTCATACCTGGAAACCTGGACTTTGGTCACCAACTTATTTGGAAAGCCCCCAAATCAATTTACTTGGCCTAGTTGATTTCAGGGGTATTGAGATTTCATGTGGCTGAGAAAGAAGAACTGTTATGCACTATGCTTTAAACAATTGTAGTTAACTTGAATCTTAAATTCAAGCACATACTTTAGGATGCTGCATGTTCATTACAAATGGTCGATTGATGTTCTCCTTGTCATTCACACACTTGAATCATAACGCCTGCAGATGGATAAGGAGATAAAAGAGCTAATTCAGCAACGCGATCTTGCTCAGTCTTGTGTTGATGATTTGCTACGATCAGCTGGAGATAATCAACTTTCAAAGCCATGGGTATATGAAGTCTTGGTTTCAATTATGTTACTTAAAGATCTAATTGACTTGTTGGTAATCTCGTCATATTCTTTTGGTTGTTTAGGTTGGACCTGGTCAAGTTTTAGTACATCCTGAAAAAAGTGCGTGGCTAGATGAGTATAGTGCATCTGAATCATCAGAGGTGGTTGATCCTCTTCGCTTAGATGTTGCATCCAACACGTCTCATATTTCAGATAGATATGATAGCCTTAACTCCAAGTGCGATGTGCAGCTTCATGAGAATTCCGAAGACCAATTTTTGTCTGATGGTACCTCTCCACGATTGTTCATGAATAAATATTTCGGACCTGATCCATCTCATGGCTGGGAGAAGATTGCTCAACAAACTGATGAACATTCTGAAGATAATTGCAAGGAAGTTCGATGCATCGAAATGAAACCTAGCACGGCCAGAAACATTAAATCTGGGACAGCAACATCCCCAGAGAAGAAAGCTAGGGATTCGGACCATGTCAATTCTGAACATACTTGTGAAGCTTTAAAGCAAAAGATTCAGGACATGCAGACTACTATTGACTTTTATGTCAACCCTTACCCTGTTGAACCGTCTCCTTGTTCCTCAGACACAGATATGTCCGACTCTAGAAGCATCAACTTGACTAGGAGTAGAAGTTGTAGAGCAATTCTCACGACCTTGTCGTCATCACCTTCATCTGAGAAAGCAGAGAAAAATGAGGGTACACCACCAAATGGATTTGAGAAGGACTTCTCTGGAAGACCAGAAGGTAGTCAAGTAAAGCTTCCTGACTTGAAGCCTAGTGAGAATGATGGAAATTTAAGTAGAGAGCATTCTCAAACTTCTGCTAGAGATGTTCCTACTGAAGAAGAGGAGAAGAGCATCAAGACTTCAGGTGAAGGCAGAGGTGAAGTTGATATTGGCCTCCAAATTTCTGCCACAGGTCGTGGTGAAGCAGTCCAAGCCAAGTCAGAAAAGCAAGTTGGTAATCATGCGGTGAGGATGTGGTTCTCTTCATTCCTCTTACTCACTTGTTTATGTGCTTGTCCTAATGATTATGCAATTTATTGCTTGTTGGTGAACGTTATTAGATCTATGCTTTGTTTTGAGAAGGCTGTTAGAATCTTTCATCTGTCTAGTGGAATTTGTTATGTATTTCTGCATTTTTATGTTACTGGAGATATTTGAATTTCATCGGGAAAAGGAAAAAGACACTTCCATGCTTTGATTCATCATCTCCTTCACTGTTCTTATGCTAATGTGACATGGTATGATGCTAATTTCTCAGACTCGGGTTTTTCCTGCCACTGCAACCGTTCAGTGCTAATAGAGCATTTTCATTTGTGTTTGAGGTTTGTGGCTTTCTCATTTTCAGCCTCTTGTTTCTGAAACGAATCGATCTGAATTCTTATGTTCACGTTTTATCTTTTACTCATAATTGAATAGGACCACTTTCAAGCACAAGTAATCTGGCAATCTTTCTATATGTTGAGACCACACAGTGGTTCCACATAAAGCACTCGTTGAGTCTGTAAACAAGTTTATTAGGGAAATAGTTGGATAAAATGATTAGACCATGAACACTTCTTCTCCTTGTCACGTCTGACTAGCCTATGTTCCATTGAAATTCTATCCCACCATCAAGTTTCATGATCATCAAGTGTTTATCCATGGTAGGTCGAGGAGGCTAAACCAAACACCAGTGCGCCAGAACAAATTGCAACGGTCGATGATATTCTGGAAAAAGAAGATGGTTCGACACAACAGCCTTCTACTTGGCCCTTAGAATTTGAGAGGCAGAGAAGGGAAATAATTGAACTTTGGGAAGCATGCAACATACCTTTGGTCCACCGTACCTATTTTTTCCTGCTCTTTAATGGAGATCCATCAGACTCTGTTTACATGGAGGTGGAGCTCAGAAGGTTGTCCTTTCTGAAGCAGACATTGTCTCATGGAACCAAAATCGTTAAAGATGGCCAAACTCTCATTCCAGCCTCAAGGTACCTTCCTTTTTCATCAAATGTAGTGGATCTGATTGACTTTAAGCTGTAGCTGTTTCAGTATAATCAATCTATATGTTTGCTAACAAGAATCCTGACATTTCATCTGGTGGAAAAACAGCAGTAAAGTTCTGAATCGCGAGAGAGAGGTGCTGAGCAAACAAATCCTAAAGAAATTTTCGTCCAAAGAGAGACAGGCCCTTTACCAGAAGTGGGGAATCAAGTTAAACTCAAAGCAGAGGAGGCTACGGTTGACCCGCCGACTGTGGACGGATACTGAAGACATGGAACATATTAAGGAGAGTGCTGCCCTTGTCGTGAAATTGGTCGGGTTTGTGGAGTCAGGTGAGGCACCAAAGGAAATATTTGGACTAAGCTTCTCACTCCAACCTGCCAATCTTAGGTCGTATAGCTGGAAAACCAAGAGCTTCTCTTCCCTACTGTAAGCTGATGGAGGCAATGCACTAACTATTCAAATTCAATGTCGCCAAAGAAGAGGACGTATCGCCTTGATGCCTTCAAGCTCACCGGGGTTACACGTATTCATCTGAGGGACAAATTCTTTGTTCTATTTGTAAAGGAAAAAACCTGTAAAGTTGGATGTAACTATTGTTTGCCAATTGCTTTATACGTCTCGTCCGCTTGTATTATTGTTGAATTATCCTGAATAAGTTGACTGATTAAAGAGGAAAATTGTAAGTAGGTTGATTCACTCTGTTTCACACCCTTATTAGCAACTCCACCATCTCTCCATGACGTGTTGGATTGGGTTTACTGAACACTGGAAAAGAGAGGGATAAGTGCAGTCAATACAAGCAGTACTTCACTAAAAGGTGCATTGCCTGACGATTGCAAAAGGACGCAACCTGAAAGAGTGATCCTCTACCCTGAACGTGTTTCTGCTTTCTTCCTTTAAGTAACCCCCCACCTTTTAGTGTTCCCTCTTTTAAGGAGGGTGCGAATGTGTCTAGTGAGAGCAGACCTATTCCAGTAACTCCCCGCCCCCACGCCCCAATTTCCTTCCATCTTTCGATAGAGAAGTCGGTAAACCATGGAGAAAGCCCCTGCCCAGAAGTTCAGCCGCAGAGACTCTCTCAATTATACTTCAGTGTCCCTTTTTATGAGTAAATAATCGTTCCGGTTCATGTGCTTTGTTGATCTCATCGTGCTTGGCTCACAATGGAGCATTGCGCAATATCTTAGTGAATTTGATCACCAATTAAACAGATTATCCACCATGAACAAGTAACAGATCGCTTTAGCAATAAATCATCGACTTGATTACAAGAAGCACATGCTTAGTTAAATACTACACATAAAGCATAGTGCTAGTTAGTATACATGAAAGTTGCAACAACCAGAGGCAAAAAGCCATTGACCACGAATGGATTATAAAGTATCTAACTGTGAGATTATACATTCTTGATTCATAGGAGGCAAGTGCAGGGGCGGGGCGGGATGAGGGATGGGGTAGGGGCGATGATTTATACAAGGTACTTATAAGAAGCACAACTCAAGATTTGAGGACAGCCCCTTCTGTAATTTTCCATTCTGACTTGGCACATGACATCTCATACCTCGTTGTGTAAGTTGAACTATACGAGTCGTTGTGCTCTGGATGGGCCACATCAGTTAGTCTCGCTGACTCTTCAAGTGTTGCTTCCACTATAGCACGCCGTCCATCTACGGAAACAGTCACATTGTCAATGGTAAGGTTTTGTAAATTGTAATCCCAAAACCAACCGTGTTGGGCAATTTCCTTTGCACGATCTGTCCATATCTTTAGCATCTGACCATCCAAGACCTGGAATCATGTAAACCAATAATTGTTTAAACAATGGACACAGTGAGGGAATAGTAAGAAACATGATGCATCAAACGTGTATGATAGAATTCGGAGATGGATAAACTTGACTTGGCTGCCAGGATAATGACACATACCCATATAATCCAAGGGATAAAAAACTTCCACCAATTTTTCTAAGTAAAGGCTGAACAGTAGAACAGCCTCCTAAAGCCTTTTAAGGATTCTCTCGCACTATTGTCACGGAGTACCAGAAATCTTCAAACAATAAGTTGTAGAAGATAGAGTTGCCAATATAACCAGCAGAACAAATCGCTCTACAGATCAAGCCCCACGAACCCCGGTTAGGCCTCCACGCTGACAGCAAAAAAAGATCCCCCGCCCAAAAAAGCACCAAATAAATTTCACTGATATGGAAAAAGACAAATTCCTCATGCACTCCATTTTCCCAAGAAATAAATGACAGATCGCATGAGAAGTCATATGATCTGAATTATTCCCTCACCTCTGACAATTTACCAAGGCCATGATCAGGCCCAAGAGCCTGGGACTTGATTTTCTGCCACTTGCGAACTAGACCTTCAGCATATCTTGCATCCATTCTAGGCATTTCCTCAGAAATTTCAACTATAGAGGCCCCTGCAGGAAAGGCTGTCAGATGAAAGAATGAAGAACAGATTGAGGAAGAAGGGAGATCTCATGCCGCAAAAAAGGTTAAATTTTTCTGTCTGAAGAATTCTATAAGGACCCCATGAAACAGAAAACATTGCTTGCGGTGGTCGTGCATATGTAAGCATGCGTAGAAGTGCATAAAAACATTTAGTGTACTTAGGTAATTGGAACCTCCAAATTTTCAGGCAAAAACAGTACTTTGTCTTCCAACAATAAGGGCAGTTCGAAATCGTGACAAAGAAATCAAATCATTTATGAAGGTCGAACTTGGCAGCCGATTTCACTAAAGAGACCGACAACAATGCCCTGCTATACATTGACAAGATAATGATGCAAGCATCAACAGATCCACCAGGAAGATCCAGTACTTAACAGAACAAAGCCCGCCTGGTAGACAAATGTTTAGTTACTTTGGCAGTCTTAAAGGACATATAGAAGAATCAAGTTGCAACATAAGTTTTCTGAAGTGGTCCGCTGCAACACCACAAAAACAGCCTAAGGTGCAAGGTCCAGTCAAGATTGGGACATGGGTATTTCTCTGACTTATTTTTAAGAAACAATGAGAAGAAAAGGATAGATTTAAAGGCACCGCACTGGCAGGAGAAGAGAACAGAAAAAAACAACAAACAATGTGGATCAGGAACTATTGACTTCAGGAAACTACATACACCAATTTATAAGAGCCATCCTGTACCACCATTTGTATATAACAGGACTCCTAAACAGTTAGCGCTCCTTCATGGCATCTCTTATGCTCAAATATTTTTAATAATGCCATCAAGGGTAGATTATGTCTTTTCCAGTTGTAAATATGATGTAGGGCCCTAATATATAAATCACCCATTCAAAGCCTATTTGTTTAACATGGATGAGGGAAAGGCATGGGGTTGCATAGATTCTCTAATTTACGTGAAAAACTCTAGGATACTTCAAGACCTTGAAGTCCCAACTACATGTTATTAGCTGTTTGAGAAATCTCATCTCGCCTTTCCAACTTGGGGAACATTCTTTCCCGTCTTACCGTCATAATTCACTTATCACGTTGCTAAATACATATATATTAGAATCTCATTCTATTGTTTCACTATGACACTCGTTGTCCTCTTATATTCAGAATATGAGGATTCAGAATCAAAAACTGCGTATATTCTATTTCTGTTTTTATCTCTGCATATTGATCAAAGTTGTGTAATCTGAGAAATCAAGTTTGTCTGTAGTCGAATTTCCTTAGCTGAGCAATTCCTTAAACCTAGAGATGGGGTAATTCTGGTTGTATGCATGCACAACCAATCTGGAAAGAAAGTTCTCTACATGCTGTATGTGCTATATGCCTAAATAATTTGCATGAATTTAAATAACATTGGTCTAGGTATGTAACAAACTATTATAATCTCTTCCCGTGATTTCAGTATCACGAAATGACAGCTTTAACAGACAACAATCATGTATACTCAAGTTTGTTCAATATTTCGAGCCCCATAGATTTGTTATAATCATTAGACAACAACGAACAATGTTATGTATCTGTCAACTTAGCAACATCCATCAAACTATGTTTTAAGTCGAACATGTTGTTCTAATACTTATTGTTTAAAATAACACTATCTGAATATATCATGTCATAAAATAAAAGCAAGCAAATCAAAGTTTTGAGTCCCATAACTTTGGTATCATTATTACACAACAAGAACACTGATGCATGTGCCAACTTAATGACATTAGTCATATTATTTGTTTACGTGAATACATATTTTGATAGCTATGTTTTACGTAATATCTCTGAATGTATCGTGTTGTAGAAAGAAAGCCATATAGGCATCAACATGAACCACAATCTTGCTCCTTTAAGGAACACTTTAACAGATTACAATAAGCAATAAGTCTAAAAAAGTAACTGAAGTGCACATATCAGTAGATCATACCCACATTGATGACATCAGAAGCCATTGCTGAACCAACATCTTTACGGGGTACTGAAGACCCATTCTTAAATGGCAAGTACTTCAAGCCAGCCAAAGTCAGCAGCCCAACTACCACGCCGGCACACATAATCTTCACACTTGCATCTTTTATTTTGTATGTGATAACTTCTTGCTCGCGTATTTCATCAGAATTATCTTTCTCAGGAACGTCAATTATGTTGAAAAGATCATCTTGATTGTTTTGTCCTCCAGGTTCCCAATTTCAATCCCGATAACAGAATTATTCATCTCCCCTTTGTCATGATTCTGCACACTCTCTTCCCCTTTACCAAGAGGAAATACCTTCTGCAATGCTTGGATAGTACTAACTTTCACACTATCAAGCACTGCTGTAGCTTCAGCCCCAATCCTTGCTATGGCTGCTGCTGCTGCTAATGGTGAACTACCAACTCCCTCTAGTCCCTCCAAATATCTCAGAACTGTAGGATCATCATAATAGTCCCCGAGCTTGAAATTTATATCTTTGGTCTCTCTAAATCTAGGAAAGACCACCTCCATCAACCATGTTTCCAACAGTTTACAAAGCCCAGGAAGCAGATCATTGTCTTTGTTATCATTTGAGTTTTGCAGGACAAAGGTAACAATTGATGGCTCTCTATAAGGTGAGTTCTCACTGTCTAAGCCCAGCCATGAGCGACATTCATCGACCTCTCCTACAAGAAGTGAGCAAAGGCCCCTCTCTAATGCGAAGTCTATCTCCCGGTTATCCCTGACATTATAGACAGGTAGAGAATTCCCTAGAGCTGTCACCTTGGTCTGCTGAAGTTGTTGAAACAGGTTGTCAGCATCTTGAATGAGATGAGGCTTTTTACCCATGAAGGCTTGAGCAACAAGTGCAAGTGCAACGCCATATACTTCAAAGCTTTCTGCTGGAATATTGCTTGGCGTGGCAGCAAAGAGATCAACCTTTTTATAAAAGAAAGACGTAAAATGGATCAACCTTTTTATAAAAGAAAGAAGTAAAATGAATAACGGGAACACCACTAGAGGAAGGTTGGTTTTACCATAATGACCCAATTGGTTACCTGTTCCACTGCTGTCATACTGAGGAAGGCCTCATTCATGAAATCTTCACGGGTAAATCCCCCAGCAATAGCAGCTGCACCCCCTCCTCCAACAGCCCATAAAATGTTGCGTAAACCTTGCAGACCCTCTCCTCTTTTTGACAGATAGTCGTCACCAAGTGGTAAAGCTAAAAGCTCTAGAACATAACGCGGGTTGATCTCTTCCAGGGTCTCATCAATTTGTGCTTGTAAATCTGGAGCTAGGCTGCTTGCGCCTTCCTCCTGCAAAAGAACAAATTCCTATAGTCAAGATAAATTTTCACGAAATAGCACAAGCTTAGTTAAAATCAAGTTCCATAGAGTCTGTCAGATCTCCATCTAGTTGATACCGTACCCAGCAAGACCTTTTATCTGTTAAGTGTAAGTAACTGTTTGTATCAGAAATGAGGGAAGTAGCACCACCTAGTGCCTATGTCTAGATATCTAAACGTGAACACTCCTTAAATAGTAAAGACGCTGGTGCTGGAGAAGTAAAAATGTGCACATTTAAATGTTCAAACAGAATATAGATGTGTTCATAAAGTAAGTGATCGATGCAGTTAGATGTCACATTCTGCCCACAGAGATATAACAATACCATTTTTTTCTAGCATCACACCTCAATCCACGAAAATTCATTGAAATAAAAGAAACAACTATACATGCAAGCGCTTTGAAATGAACATGTCATCCATTTGGCCATAAATAATGTAAGGATGTAATGTCACTCACAAGAATGCACACGAATCATGCTTTCAAAATAACCTATTGGTATGTTGGAGGTTGTTAATTCATCAATTTCAACTAGGAAAACAAGTTGCGATACATTGTTTCCGAGTCTTACCTGCAACAACTTCAATGCCCTCTCAAGCGCTTCGCAACCTTTAATGTAATCAGGGCGTGACAATGCCATTGCATCCCTTGACAGGTCAACGTACGCAAGCGCCATTGCCAACACTACATCTTGCTTGAATGACTTAGGCAGCCTCTCCCTCAACAAAGTCTCGCCAATTTGAAGAACCACCTCAGTCTCTCCTGCTTCTTGTAACACACACAAAGCTCCCGGAACCTACAATTCATAAAAAATCTCAACCTCAACGTTAGTGCATTCCTTCACAATCATCAATCATCTGTTTAAACAAGAACAGTCACGCAAGCGCACACATGTGCGCATGCAAATTTATGCAGACATTTACAAACACAGACGCATATTCACACAAAAAACTTATAAACACACAAGCTTATAGCAAATACACAGTCACACTCACAAGCACACGCAAGTCACAAGCATTCTTGTGTACACACACACACACACAGAGAGGGAGGGAGGGAGAGGGGCATTACACACGCCCATGCACAGCACAAATCACAAAAACAGTAGAAACTAACAACTTTTCGCATTCTCATACATGTGCGTGCAGAGACACAGACACGCATTACACACACAAGCACCCGCGCCGCGCACGCACACATACACACTCATTTACACACGCAAAACAAGAATACACACACAAACACACGGAAAAACAAAAATACACACGCATTCACACGTACAAAACTTTAATACACGCATAAACTCGCCTGCGCGCGCACACACACAAAACATCAACAGGCAATCGCACAAATATCACACAGGCTTGCAGTCACAGACAAACACATTATACACACAAGCATGTGCACGCGCACGGACGTACATACACGAACACATACATTCACACGCACAAATAAGTTACTTGAATGAGGAAAGAGGAGTACATTGTCCCAGGGGACTTGAGTGATAATGGTGTCGAATTCGTCATCGGCCAGCCCTTGATTGTACTCCCTCCTCGTCCTAGGGCTAGCCAGGGTTTCGCATGCCGCCTGCAAAATCTGCCTCCGGCTAATCAGAGCGTCTTGGCTGTAACCGTACTGAGGCGATTTCAAAACCCTAGCTTCGTACGCCCTTCTAACACCGTCGCCTAGGAAATGCATTTCGGCACCTAGCACTCGATAGAAGTCAATCGGCATTGACACGTGGCGGACGGAAGAGGGGAGTGTGGGTGGGTACGGAGGAGTGAGAGTGGTGGTGGTGTCGGTGGCGGCGGTGGAGGTGGAGTCTGGGAGGAATTGGAAGTCGGCGAGGAGGCGGTCGGCCCATTTGCTGGCGGAGAAGCTGCTGGCGCCGCCGCTGACGGCGTTGAGCTTTGGTGGTTTTGTGGTGGTGTTTGGAGGGAGTGGTGGCGGAGTGAAGATGCCGATTCCGAGGTGACTCATGGCTTCCATCTTGGGGATTTTTCTTGTTTGGTGGCAAATGCCTAATTGACCAGCCCGTTCGATAGATTTAAAAGCCCACTTGACAGTAATTTGCCCGAAGGCAAAGGGCTAGTTCTGTAAATAAATAGAAACGGGGGGGGGGGGGGGGTGTGATTTTATCCTTGATAAATTTATTGTTCGACTGAGAGACATTTATGAGAAAATGCTTGAAATTTCGTGAGCAGTACAATTTATGTGTAATCATCTTTTTCAAGGTTATAATTATAATTGTATCCTAAATCCATAAATCATAAGATTGACTTGTGTAGATAAACAACTGGGTTGCTGCATGCGGTAAAATTTTGTGTGTATTAGCTTTATCAATACTCTAAAGTTTAATAAGTTAATTAGATATCGAGTGATTTATTAAATGTCCAAACAGACCGTCGTCTTGTGATTTTACTTTAACGCTTTTAATATCTTTTCCTTTATTGTATGTTATTTTTTAAATTGCTTTATAGCTAAAGGGAAATGTTGTCGCGTAAAAGTCCATGAGTTAAAGTTTGTTGCTAAAATCTATTATATCGTCGTGCAGGAATTACTCACTTTTCTGTCGAGGTATAACTTAAAAGAAGTACATGCCTACCGGGCCAATAGGAAAAAAGAAAATATTAGGGCTACTAATAGCACGCGAGGACATATTGGTGAAATAATTTGGTCAAAACTAAATAGCAAAATTCAAAGTGCTAACGCAATAAATAAAGTCGTCCCAATAACATTTTGGAGGGAGCCAGTGCATCAACACAAACTAGGAATAAATTCTAACTAGACAAGTTTAGTTATTGATTACGTAGCAATTGTTGCGGTGCAAATAAAATAGTATCTTCCATAGATAAAACAAAAAACAAAATTATCCATATTTTTAAGATCTTATAAGGATTGTTATTTGAATCTTAAGTGAAAGAGTGAATACAATTTTTCTGAATTGGCAATGGGAAGAAATTAAGCAGAGGACAAATAATGGTAAAAACTGAGCGATTACATGTTGAGATAAGAGAAACGATGCTCATATAGCGTTGAACTTAATTATCGTATACATGGCCTTACATGTAACCATTTCGACAAAAAAAATTACGTACACTTTTAACTATTCACTGGTTTTTAAATATTTAGTATGAGTACTTTTCAATGTTAATGGGCGGGTGCATCGGCTACGTATTCGTTGGGCTTAAAGCCTTAAACTTAATGGTAAACTACACACAGTACTCCTGAGATTTGTCATAAACTATACACGGACCCCCTATCTTTTTAATTACACTAAACTACACATTTCTATTTTTCTGTTAACAAAATTAATGAAAAGACGGTCATACCCCTGATAAAGAAGTGAATTTACCCCTGAACTTCTAGCTTGTTTGCGAGTTTTTTTAAGAAAGAAAAGAAAGGAAAGTGACTACTTTCCTCCATTTTTTCTAGTTTGTGAGTTTTTTTAAGAAGAGAAAAGAAGATAAAGGAGAGGAAAGTTTAGACTTCTTTTGTCTCTTAATTTTTCCTCCCAAAATTAAGAAGAAATGGAGAGAAATGAAACTCTCATAAATAATATTTAAATAATATCCACACTACCCTTGAGACAATGAAGACTAAATTTTTAATGACTTTTTAATTTTAGGGTTTCTTATGAAAGCTTAATTTTATTTACAATCAAATGATTGTTTTAAATGTTATAGTTGAATCATAACTGGTTATTTCGCTTTTAGTATGACATTAATTAGATTTGAATATTAGGATGCTTGTGGTGAACTCATGACTATTTTTGTTTATTATATGATGACATTAATCAGGTACATTAGGCTTATGACATTAGTATGATATGTATTTTGTATGATTTATCGATAACTAAATTGTTTTACCAACAAAATCATGTTCTTTTAGGATCATACATTCATAATCTTTGTTAGAATTATCAAAATGTAGTATAAGGGTATATACGTAATCAGGTATCTTTTCTTTTCTTTTCTGCTGAACTCACAAACAAGAGAAAAGAATGGTACGTTCTTTTCTCTCTTAAATTCACAAATAAGAGGAAGGATAATTGTCTTCTCTTCTCTTCTTTTCCCTTCTCTTCCTTTCTTTTCTCTCGTCTCAAAACTCACAAACAGGCTATTCACTTTAACACAACCTCACATTGCCTGGCATCAGGTCAGCACTTCCATTGATATCGGGCACTTGCAGCTCTGGGTGATGGCCGAGAAGGTGGTGGGGATCGATCTGGGGACCACCAACTCGACTGTGGGCGCCATGGAAGGTGGCAAGCCGGTGATTATCACCAACACTGAGGGGCAGCAGACGACGTCGTTTATGGTGACGTGGATAGAGAACGGGGATTGGATGGTCGAGCAGATTGCCAAGCGGCAGGCGGTGGTCAACCCTGAGAATACCTTCTTCTCGGTGAAGAGGTTCACCGACAGGAAGATGTCCGAGGTGGACGAGGAATCCAAGTAGGTGTCTTACACCGTGGTTCGCGACAGTCCGACGAGTGCCCAATCGTCTCCTCCCAGAGTCGCTGGCAAAAAGAACAGTCTCGTGATTGTTGATCACTGGTTCTGTCATAATTATTTTAAAACTCCACGAATCACGTTACTGGAAGTCCTCGTCTGTTATAGTCGCCCACTTATCTACCTCATTACCTCCAAATTTTGACATAGGGTTTTGAAATTGGGAGAGGCCAATAATGGAGATATTAGGTCTTCTTCTTGATTCAGACACCTCATCTACACCGTAATGTTCTTTGTCAGCCATTGACGCCATCGGCCCAATCTCCTTATCTGTATCTCTAGTTCAGGGTGGGCATAGTTAGGAAAGTCTCAAAGAAAAGGCGAAGTGTCTGCCGCCGATGTGCGCATGTGTGTGCTTGATGGGCAGTGCAGATTTGGTGTAAGATGGTGTTTGGATAGACAGTAGTTGCCGGTAGTGGTCATCGGTGTGTATGAGAAATTAGGAGAATCAGCCTTTGGTGGCAGTGGTGAGACGTCGACGGCAGTGGCGGAGCATCGGCGGCAATGGCTAAGCATTGTGATGTAAGAAGAATATGACATTTTGCGAATATCATAATAATTGAAAAGTGTCATAACTTTTCTTAACGGTTCTCTAACGAAACTGGACTTTATGTAAGACAGTGACAAACCACAGGGAGCAGAGAGTAATTAAAAAAGTTAGGAGGTCCGTGTGTACAGGTGTGCTGTGTAAGATTTAGCCTAAACTTAACTCTCAGCCTTGTGGACCAAGTCCATCCACTTAAACATTTTTTGTCTCTTTAAAGTTCGGGCCATGGCCCTATTACTTTGAGTCGGCTGACTTTGGGCCAACCAGCCCGTTGAGCAATTCTAATCATCAAATGCTATTTTTTCTGGTGCAATTATAAGCCCATGTAACCATGGTTAGCACCTAAAACTAAAACAAAGTTACCTAGAAATGATAAACACACACACACACACATTGAATATGGCCAAGGAAAATATATCTAACTCAGTTTTGAGCACCTAGAGCTAAAAACTAAGTTACCAACAAATGATAAAACACACTTAATGAATATGGCCAAGGATGATATATCTAAAGTCAATTTTGAGCACCTAAAGCTAAAACAAAGTTACCTACAAATGATAAAACGTACTCAAAGAATATGGCCAAGGATAAAATATCTGACTCAATTTTGAGCCCGTCCACCACTCATTCAAAGTGGTTTGGCAACGGTGAATAAGACATATGATACGGTCGATATACATTTTTAAGTCGATATTTTTTAAAAAATAACCTAGTCACTAGTGTAAGTTAAGAAAATAGACTTTTTCAGTGATTAATTAGAAGAAGAAAAAACTTCAACTTAATAACCGTGAGAGAAAACAAACTTAAGGGATTCAAACGGTTAAGGGATTAAACGTTAAAACCATTGTCTTCTTAGTTATTTGCTACCGCAATAATCAATGACATAGTGATGCACTCTTCTTGACAAAATTATTAACGACGGTATAAAGCACACGAGATAGACATTAAGGCACGCGATAATCTTACGTAAACAATAGTGGATTTTAATAAGTTACATAAGCTAAAATTCAATGCAACCTAGTCGCTATTTACGTGTTTTAATCAAGGGTTTCAATTTGAACCCTAATCTCGCATACTTAGATCTAGGGTTTCAATCGTAAGGTGCGATTGAAACCCTAAATCTAAGTTTGTGCGATTCGGGCAAATCAGCAACATCAAAGTTTGTGAAACCCTAGATTTAAGTTTCAAAGTTCTCGTCATACTACAGGGGTGAAACTCGGCAACGATGGAGAAGAGGGCGGTGCGGCAGTGTGATCGATGTGGCGACGAATGAGAAAGGCCGATGGGTTTCGCAGGGTTGTGGTTGTGATGATAGGGAAAGGCATGGGCTTGTAAAGATGACTGGAATGCCGAAGTGGCGGTGGTGTCGCTGGGGTGGTGGTGCCACCCTTCTGCTCAAGAATTTCGATGCATAGAAAAAATCTTAGAGTCTATATACAAGGGTATTTTGGACAATTTTTTATTCCGTTACTGAAACCGTCGGTTGCAACACTTTTGCGATCACAGGTGTTCATTTGCAACTTTTGTTACCGCAGGGGTCTTTTTGCAACTGGCCCAAACCACGAGGGTGTTTTTTGCACTTTTCCCGAGATACAATGAGCCTCCTGATTGACTCCTTGTAATAGATGTCCATTCTTTCAGTCAAACAAACTCAAGTGTCTAGCTGTTCCGTTTTCTTCACTCAAAAGGGTTTGTCAGCAACTTCTCTAACACCCAAAAAATGACAAATTGGACTTAATTTAAGTTATTTCCATGGCGGGTTCCTCAAGGTATTATGTGATCTACAACGTATGAACTGAAAAAGTTACCTTCAAAGTTCCCTTAAAGTAGAGGTGTCAAATGGGCCGGGCTTGGGCCAGCCCAGCCCAAGTCCATCGGGCCTTCAGAAAATCGGGCCAGGGCCACTGTCAAACGGGCCAGGCCGGGCCGGGCAAGAATGAGGGAAATCTGGGCCCAGTCCAAGCCCAGGCCCTAGGCCCAACATCTAGGGCCGGGCCCGGGCTTAATTTTTTTTTTTGTTATTCAAAATAACAAATACACCTTAGTTATTCTCACTAATGATCTAAAAGTAATAGATTTCTTCTACATTTTAGTCATAGAAGGCAAACAAATACACCTTAGTTTAAAAAAAACTGAAAAAGCCATTTTTTTTTGCCAAAAGAGGGCCGGGCCCGGGCCTAGGCCTGTTTCTCAAAAAGTTAGGCCTAGCCCTGGCCCTGGCCCAAGCTCTAAGGGTTAGGGCCAGTCCAGGCCCAACAAAGGGTCGGGCTGGGCTGGGCCAGCCCCGAGCTGCCCGGCCCATTTGACACCTCTAGTGTAAAGTAACTGAACCTTCAAACTAACACATGACAGCATGAAGGATAGAGTTTTTGTTTTGCACAATGTTGTTGTTAAAAATATATTAGCGTTAAGTTTTACATGGTAATTGGTCACGAGAAGAGATATATTCAAGATTTATATATTTAAGTATTATTCATTATTTATTGACGTAGACTCAGCCTCATATTTTAATTAAACTTCTTTTAAATGAGTATAGTATATAAAAAATTAGAATGATGACGGTAACAAAAAAAACCGTGTCATTTCGAGATTCAATTGCAATGTTACGGAAACGATGCTTATTTCAATTTCTTCTGCCAAACACATCACACGAGATTTTTGAATTGACCAAGCAACCTTCAAAGTCAACAACATAACCAAAGCTAGTGTAAAAGAGACTCAGATTCCTGGCTGTTGCATGGTACAACTCTCCATGGGTATGAAGCCTAGGAAATTAAATGCAGTGGCGACAAACTTGCCCCAAGAACATCAACTTGTTCTCGTCCACAAGTTAAGGTCGTCACTCTATTCATGGGAAGTGTAAGCCCCCAACCCCCAGCTCTGATTATCCGAGTCTTGTTCGAACAAAGGAAATGCGCCCTTTAGTGACAATACATTTTAATGACGATTATTACCGCTCTTCTTCTTTTTTTCCTTCTAATTATGACAAATGAACGAAAGTATATAATAATATTTTAGAGAATATAACCATAGAATCTCAATCCTTTATGACCATAGAATTACCTGCAAATTGAATTAAGATCTATTAATCTCGTCTTTTACGTCTTTGTACTGTCTTATCTTCATAGACTATACGTACAATTGAGTTCAATGAAAATAAGTGTATTTGTATTGTTAACAGTACACGAGTCAGTCATACCATAACTCAGTAGTCCCAAAAGTAAGTTTTTCACGATCTCGAATTGTTGGTACGATAAAATTATGGATTATTAGGTAAAAAAGCTAAACGTGCCCAATCACAAAAGTTACATGATGCAATTTTATACTTCTTCCGTCCCTAAAAAACTGATCATATATTTTTTTTGGGTTGTCCCACAAAAATTGATCACTTCCAAATTAGGAAAGATTTTATAGGTATTTTTACATATTTACCCTTTTTATACTTTTTTTTATTCTATTTCTCTCACTACATTTAATTCTCTACCAACTCATTTTCTCTCTCATGGCCATCACTTTACATTTTTTTATTCTATTTCTCTCTCAACATTTAACACTCTACCAACCAATTTTCTCTCTCATAGCCCACTCTCTTCCCCCTATATCTAAAGGGTAAAATGAGAAAGACACACAATATATAACCTAAATCCTTAATATACGTGCAAAAAAAAAAGGATTGGTCTTTAAGGGACGGAGAGAATAGTACATTCATTCCAAACAATCGAAAGTGTTAATCTCAAGCCAAGAAGATATTTTATGAGTTGAGGCGTTGTTGAGAGACCGATGATGTTTTTCTCAAACAAGCAAAAGACTCTGGATTCTTATTTATGACGTTAATTCCCGTTCTTATTGATGTAATTTAACACTAAAGATTTTATGTATTATAATATAACTTAACACTTAGGATTTAAAGCCGTAAAAATACTTTGTTTTGGACATATTATTATTATTATATAAATGTAACCAAAAAAGGAAAAACAAAAAAAGTATATAAAAAAAAAGTGCAAGGAAAGGTTCTTGGGAAGAGGAAAACCAAACAGCCAACTGAGACAGAGAGAGAGAGAGAGAGAGGAAAACAGAACGCCACAGTCCAGTCCAGTCCGGTCCAACACTTTTACCCACATTTGGCCACAATACATGGAGATACCCCTCTGCCAATCCCCAACCACCCATACCATTCCCAGGCCATGTCTGCTAGTACCACCTCATTACGCTCCCCTCTAAGAACCTCGCCAGCACGAACTCCCAACAACAACAGCACCACCCATGTCAACGGCTATTTTTCTCTGCCTCATCATCGTCTTCTATTCCTCCACCACCGCCGCCGATACTTTGACTGAAATCCAAGCGTTGACCTCCTTCAGGCTGAGCCTCCTCGACCCACTCGGAGCATTATCCGGCTGGAACTCCTCCACCCCCTCAGCCCCATGCGACTGGCGCGGCATCACCTGTTACAATGACCGAGTTCGCGAGCTCCGCCTGCCTCGCCTAGGTCTCGCCGGCCAACTCGCTCCCCAGCTCGCCAGCCTCAGCGAGCTGCGCCTGCTGAGCCTCCACTCCAACGCCTTCACCGGCTCGGTACCCTCCTCTCTAGCGCAATGCTCTCTCCTCCGCGCCATTTACCTCCAAAACAACTCATTTTCCGGCAGCCTCCCGCCGGGGATTCTCACCCTCGCCAATCTCCAAGTCCTCCACGTGGCTAACAACCTCTTCTCCGGCACAACCGCCATGTCACTACCTCCGGCCCTCCGTTACCTCGACCTTTCGTTTAACCGCTTCTCCGGCAACATTCTGGCCAACTTTGCATTGTCACCGAGTCTCCAGCTGGTCAAACTCTCCCACAATGAGTTCTCAGGCGAGATTCCTGCGAGCATTGGGAACCTTCAAAACCTGGAGTACTTATGGCTGGACTCGAACCAGCTTTACGGTACACTGCCGGCGGCAGTGGCGAACTGTTCTTCTCTTGTCATATTCAATGCAGAAAGCAACATGCTTAGCGGGATACTTCCGGCGAGTTTTGGCTCCCTTTCTAAGCTTGAAGAGTTATCCCTTTCGCGCAATGAACTATCCGGTTTGGTCCCCACGTCTCTGTTGTGCAACGTCACGGTCAACTCTCCGTCAATTCGGATATTTAAGTTAGGGTTTAATGCCTTCACGGGTATACTAGAGCCGCCAAGTTTGGTGTGCAATAGTGTGTTGGAGGTTTTAGACCTTCACGAGAATCACATAACCGGTGTGTTTCCATATTGGCTGACTAATGTAAGCACACTTAAGGCCTTGAATCTATCTGGTAACTTGTTCTCCGGTGTTTTACCGAATGAAATTGGTAATTTGGTGAATTTGGAGGACTTGAGAGTGGCGAATAACTCGCTAGCTGGTGAAATTCCGAAGGAGATTCTGAAATGTAGTTTGCTTAAGGTGTTTGATGTTGGTGGAAACCGGTTTACGGGTTTAGTTCCTGAATTTTTGGGGGATTTGCATAGCTTGAAGTTCTTGTCTATTGGCGGTAATGTTTTTACTGGTTCGATTCCTTTGAGTTATGGCGGCCTAATTCAGCTGGAGTCCTTGGATTTGAGCAACAATAAGTTAACCGGGACAGTGCCACAAGGAGTTCTGAGGCTTAGCAATCTAACTACTCTGAATTTGAGCAATAATATATTTTCCAGGGAAGTTTTGACCAACATTGGTGATTTGGAAGGGTTGGTGGTTTTAAACATGAGTGGATGTGGGTTTTCCGGGAGCGTTCCGGTGAGTGTTGGGAACTTGCTTAAGCTTACAACTCTGGACTTGAGTAAGCAAAATTTTTCCGGTGTGCTGCCAGTTGAGCTCTTTGGATTGCCAAGTCTGCAAGTGGTTGCTCTGCAGGAGAACATGTTATCCGGGGATGTTCCCGAAGGTTTCAGCAGCTTGTCTAGCCTACGATATCTTAATCTTTCGTCTAATGCCTTTTCAGGTGATATCCCGGCAGAGTATGGGTTTCTTCAATCCCTAGTTGTTTTATCCATGTCCTACAACCGAGTTAGCGGGTCAATTATGCTGACTTTAGGTAATTCTTCTGATCTTGAAGTGTTAGAGCTTCGGGGAAATCATTTGGTGGGTCAAATTCCTGATGATTTCTCACAATTGTCGCATTTGAAGAGGCTTGATTTGGGTGAAAACAATCTAACTGGTGGAATCCAAGAAAGTATCTCCAACTGCTCCTCTCTGGAATCTTTGTTGTTGGATGCAAATGATATCTCTGGCCAAATTCCAGACTCATTGTCAAGGTTATCAAACCTAACTGTGCTAAATCTCTCTTCAAACAGGTTGAATGGAGCCATCCCTGCCAGTCTTTCAAGCATTTCTGGCTTGAAATACTTGAATTTGTCCAGTAATAATCTCGAGGGTGAGATTCCAGAGGCACTAGGTTTGCGGTTCAACGATCCTTCTGTATTTGCCAATAATAAGAATCTGTGTGGGAAGCTGCTGAGTAAAAATTGCAAGGCTGTGAAGAGGAAAAAGAGGAAGAGGTTGATTTTGTTAATAGGTGTGGCTGTAGCAGGAGGGTGCATTTTGGCATTGATATGTTGTGTGTATGTATATGGTCTCTTGAGGTGGCGAAAGAAGCTGAGAAAAGGGGCTGCCGGAGAGAAGAAACAAAGTCCGTCTCGTGGAAGCTCGGGAGCAGAAGGGGGTCGTGGCAGCAGTGGAAATGGAGTACCGAAGCTTATCATGTTCAATAACAAAATCACTTATGCAGAAGCGGTTGAAGCAACAAGACAATTTGACGAAGAAAACGTGTTGAGCAGGGGCAAATACGGGCTCCTGTTTAAAGCCACATTCCAGGATGGAATGGTGCTTGCAATACGTAGACTTTCTGATACATCCATCGATGCAGGCACATTTCGAAAGGAAGCTGAATCGCTCGGCAAGGTTAAACATCGAAACTTGACCGTTCTCCGTGGGTACTATGCAGGGCCACCTGATATTCGTCTCCTAGTTTACGACTACATGCCTAACGGAAACTTGTCAACTCTCCTCCAAGAGGCATCACACCAAGATGGGCATGTGCTCAATTGGCCAATGCGGCACCTAATAGCACTAGGCATTGCCCGTGGTCTAGCATTCTTGCACTCAACTTCAATGGTACACGGTGACATCAAGCCACAAAAGGTGCTATTTGATGCGGACTTTGAAGCTCACCTCTCTGATTACGGCCTAGATAAATTGACCATTGCCATCCCAGCAGAAGCTTCATCATCTTCAACAGCAGTTGGGACACTCGGCTACGCCTCTCCCGAGGCCACATTGACTGGTCAAGCAACGAAAGAAGCCGACGTGTACAGTTTCGGAATCGTGTTACTGGAAGTGCTAACGGGGAAGAAGCCTGTGATGTTTACGCAGGATGAAGATATCGTGAAGTGGGTAAAGAGGCAGCTACAAAGAGGGCAAATTGTGGAGTTGCTTGAACCCGGGTTGCTTGAGCTTGACCCGGAATCATCAGAATGGGAAGAGTTCTTGCTGGGATTGAAAGTTGGTCTGCTTTGCACCACAACAGACCCAAATGAAAGGCCTAATATGACTGACGTTGTGTTCATGCTCGAAGGCTGCCGGGTTGGCCCGGAAATTCCCTCCTCAGCTGATCCCACATACCTCGCTTCCCCAATCTGAAAATGTACTTCCATAAGTAGATCACTGTTAAAAAGAAATTAATATTTCTTCATTCATAAGCTCTTGTCTTATGCTATCATTTTAACTAGTACAGTACATCTTTTTACTTTACGATTTCACTTACGAGAACTTGTCACGAGTTTGAGAGAAATTGGGCACTAAGGATAAAAGGATAGCTACTATATGGTATTTATGTTGTAATAGTTTTAGTGACATAAAATCGTCACTAAAAATATTTTGTTATTGTTGTTAAAAATTATAAAAATAATCTTTTCTTGTTAGAATAAAAATATTTTGTTATTGTTATTGAAAATTATAAAAATAATCTTTTCTTGTTAGAATAAATTTGACATTTTTTTATATTACCACAGAAGCGCCGTACAGATCTTAACCCCAACATAAAAGCGGTAATAACTTATGCCTAACATAAACGGAGTACATTTATAACTTCTTACCGTGATAATCTCTCATCGTGTTCTTGTGAGCCCTACAATGAATTCGCGCCGAAAAAGAGGATTTCTTTAAAAGGGATGCACGTGAAATATTTTTTGGTAAAAAATGGAAAAGTAGCTGTTAATGTGAGTTTGGATGGACCTGAACAGTCTCTATTGGAAAAGGGCGCATCATGAGAGGCGCCAGGATCCGTGAGTCTGTCGGGTGGGGCTTTTAGATTCTTTTCGGGCCCAGTCCCCCCCCCCACCCACGTCGGATTCTGCGGAGTAGGTGGTTGACCAGTCACGTGATCCCCTCCACGTCACATTTTGTGAACGTAATTATAAGGTTCCGGCCCCTAGTGGAACCCCCTCGGGTGAAAATTACGCATAAAAAGACCCTTCGTGTGGAGCTCAGTCAGTAGCAGAGCAATAGGCAGAGACGCCACGGAAATGGAGGCCCTGCCAGTTGCAGCCAGTACTCAGGTCGAAGTGATTGGTCACTGTCAGCTTTTTCTGACTGTCACTGATTGACCGAAAACTCTTCCCCTTGGTGAAAGTAAAAAAGCTCTCTTCTTACTTGGTCCGGTATTTCGCTGGAAGTTATCAGCTTCATTCACGACATTCGAAAAAGTCGTGATCCCTTCCATGCTAAAGTCTCATTTGTTTTGTGTTTGTGTCGTTACCAGGTTTTATTAAGGCCAATGTTTTCTGGAATGTGTTCAGCTGAGATTACCAGTCGATTATAATCATATACTTGCTAATATGGTCTTCAAGTTTCACAAAAAGGAGCATTTAATGATTGCTTCACTGCACAATCAGCCCACAGTATCGATATTTAACAGGAAAAAGGGAAAGCGGAAAAGAGAGGACCGTCGTTCGAATCGCCATAGATCTTTATTCCGATATGCTCAAACTAAACCTCGTTACTACATCACAGACCATTCAGTTGCAACAATCTGAATGGTCCCCAACACACAAACTCAAAGTAAAATAGGATAAGGAGAGACCAAATAGTCGTCATACATTTAACTGGAAAAGAATGGAATAATCAGGGTTATGTACATAATAATAGGGTGGGGTTCTGAAAATGTGATGCTAATATACAAGGTGTAAGACCATGATGATACAATGGAAAGAATGTTGTATTACTTTGAGATAAATGGCTACTTCATAAAAGAGCAATGAAACTTTAATCATCCACGATAATTTAATACCACAAACACCTTCCTCTAAGCAGACGTCAGACCTTCAGGGAGGGAATAATTATCAGGATCGGGCGAGAGATACCCGCGGCAAGCATTTAATACGGCTGCATGGAAACCAGAAGGGTTGTCCACAAATACAAAGTGCCCCGCCTGAAACCAAAAATTAAAATAATTAAAATAACTTGAAGCTTGCTCTGGAAAACATAACCCTCCTATTTCTCTGATGCATGCGTGAGAGAGAGGAGGGAGGGAGGGGGAGGCCGAAGAGAGGGGGGAGAGAGAGAGAGAGAGAGAGAGAGAGAGAGAGAGACCTGAGGAACCCTTATGATCTCACATGGGACTTTCATTTGCTTGCGTGCTTCTTGTGCTCCTTGATAATTCATCCAATCCTGGAAACCGTATATAAACGTAGTTGGAACTTTCCATTGCGACGCACTGCACCCAATGAGAGAGGAGATAGGATGATTATTAGATAACCTCTTTGGTCCTTCCATCAGGCAAAGAATGTAAATGTGGGAAACACGTAGGCTACCCTCTTTAGACTCAACAAACAACCAGTCGAGTATCAAGCTATTTAAGATCATAATTGGACTCAGAAACTGAAAAGACGAAGAACATAATTGGACTGCTCCATGAAGTACATCTTCTAGACAATTTTCTAAAAGCCAGAGCGTTTGCACCTTTCTTCTTTGGACATGGAAAGAACACTAGATATGATGTGTCCTCACTAAATCTTAGGGCTAATTACACCTATGTCCCTGATGTTAGGGGGTAATTACAGTTAAGGACACAAAGTTCAAAATGTAACATTCCGTGACCAAAAGTGTTTCAAATGTATCACCCGTGTCCATCCGTTAGGGTTCCGTCCAAAAAGTGTATTTTTTTTATGATGTCTTCAATACGTATTTTTAAAATGACGATACTGCCCCTTGTACTGTATATACTGAATATTTTTAAAAAAATTTAAATTAGGGTTTTGAAACCCTAATTTGCAAATTAGGGTTTTGTTGAAACCCTAATTTGCAAATTAAGGTTTCAAGGCCCTAAATTTTCAAATTAGGGTTACTTTGTTCAAATTAGGGTTTCATTTGTTCAAATTAGGGTTTTTTAAATGTCATTACTTCACCGCCGGCAATTCTCTTCCCCGCCGTCCCTTCCCCGCCGGCAGCCATTTTCTCCTATCTTCTTCCCCCATCCCACTTCCCCTTCTCCACCTCAATCGGTGACCCAACAAATCCAACTCGCCGCCTTAATCAATGGCTAACGAAAACGACCACAACCAATCTGTCGGTGGAGATCGACGAGGAGCCGGATCCGTCCGATTCCCGAAAGATCCGGTAGACCAACGACGAAGGCGATCGAACGGAGGAGGACATTCAAGGTGGTGTCCTCGATACAGTTGAGGGTGACGACGGAGGGGAGAGGGGGCTCCCGATGCTGCGGCTTGCTCAGTAGGGAGATCTGTTGCAGCGGCGGCGAGGTGGGGCTTGGGTTACCGGCGACATGGGTCGAGGGACGGGGCTGGGCTGCAGGCGGCGTAGGGCGAGGGAGGGGGCTTGGGCTGCCGGCGGCGTGGGGTGAGGGAGTGGGCGGCAGATCTGGAGATAAAGTTTGGAGAAGTGGAAAGGGAAGGGAAAGGGGGAGGCACAGACGACAGGGAGGCATATGCGAAGGGGTGGTGCGGGAATGGGGTTGGGGGGAAGGGGGAGGGGGTTGGCGGGTGGTCCCAGGGGCAAATCAGGATTTCAACTTTTATTTAGGGGCAACTTGGTCTTTTTGTCAGAACCGTTAAGTATTTTTGTATTCCGTTTGTCAACGGACATAAGTGTTACATTTTGAAACTGTGTCCTTAACTGTAATTACCCCCTAACCTCAGGGACATGGGTGTAATTAGCCCTAAATCTTATGTATTGTTGTTTGCTGTGCTTAATCGCTTTTCTCCCGCCATTTATCTCTGTTATGCAGCCATTGAACGCTCTTAGAGCAAAATGCATTTACTCCTTCCTGCCATGATTCCTAGGTAAAAGGATTTTAACACATAAACTAGCACTAAAGGCGTTCTAAGGCTCAACCTAGTTGACTAGGGCCACTTTGGCATTTTTGGTACTGTTAGTAGCAGGTTCCACCTTGTCATTGGCTCTCTCATGCTTCTTCGGTTTTGTGTCTACTTTCTAGTGACACTGCCAAAGAAAATGCTATTACACATGGAAAGCAGCTTTGTTCACAGTGTGATTATCATGTCTCTCAATTCAAAAATGGAACACCCATAGGCTCGCAAATAACAATATCCATGATGCTCTTATTATCCAACAAGTGTAAACAATAATATTAGTGTTATCTATCTCCTTACGTGGCTCAAGCTTATTCTCATAAAAGTACAAGTATGTAGTTGTTTTAACATTTACTGCCTCTGAGTTGCCAAGATTCTTTCTCAGCAATTGAGGGGGGGGGGGGGAGGTATATAATATAGGTCTCCATAGGAGGTTTCTTTCCCTCCCCTAGTGTGTAGCCTATTCTTATTTTCATTTAGGGACCGTCTCCCAGTTCTTGTAGCGGTTCTCCAAGGGCCTGGTTCCGTAACCGACCCTTTGTCTTCCTATTTATCAACCTTTAAAAACAATAATTGGGAAAAGAACAGCAACATTACTTACTAATACAACAAATAAATGAAAGAACTCTCAAGGAAGTAGAAACACAGCACCTGTGCAGGAGAGGCATCCGAGCAAATGCTCCAAAGGAGAATATATATTTTAAACACAGCTCTCCACTAGCTTTTGCCGCCAGAGTATGGTACACATAATCTTCATCAAAACAGTGGTATTAGAAACCTCAAATATGTGCACACAATAAAGGGTTCATCATAGTTTTTACTTATCAAAATAGGTAAATAGAAGGAGGGGGGCTGGTGGCCTTATAATACCTGTCAACAATTTGGACTCGTCTTCTGCCAAAATGTCTCCAGTTGAGTATGAACCAAATCTAGCACTTGTATATCTACGAACAAGATTCGGACCCCAGGGACCTAAACCTCTGCATAATTCAGAGTCCCGAAGGGTCTACTATAAGTGAAGCCATCTTGGTATTAAAAACCTTGAGAAAAGAAGATACAGAGGACAAGGCAAAATAGAAAAGCATCTAGAAATGAGATAGGCACAGTAAAGGTTAGTTTGCACCATAGTAGTCCAAACACCTCAAAAGCCCCTCAAATTTTATGAACTTGTCCAATAAATACGCTAATTGCCTGTCGATGGCAATCTGAAAAATTTGAAGCAGTACCTACTTTAGCGAAACAAAAGAGTCTGTCCAATATCAGCTATCATAATTTTGCACACCCTCAAAGGAGTCTGTTCCAACAGAGACAAAGAATTACTCCTCATTCTTTTCAAAGACTGGGAGAAGATTTTCTTAAGAAATTCAAGGACATGCACCGGGTTAGAAGCCAAGTGCCAAGGCTGTTGTGTCTGACCTTCTCAATTTAGCTTAACTGCGTAACCCTCCGCCCCCAAAATCTTTAATTTGAAACCCCATTTCCAGTTTTCAAGGTTGCAAATCAGCTACAAATATAACGACATGTATCCTCCTGATTGCACAAGTGATGTATCCGATATTCATAAAAATAAAAAAGATTGGTACTCTTCTGCGCGTATCCAAACGAACCCATAGCATTTTTGCGCCTGATACCTCACGCGACACAAATACTCGGGCCCAAAGAAAGAGTAACCATGCTTCATAGGCTACAATTAAAAAAAGTAATAAACAATCTCCCCATCATCCTTGCACATTAAAGCACCTGTTTCATAGTTTTTAAATGCTTTTTCAAATTCTTCATTTAAGAAAATAAATCTTACAGCTTTTCCCTATGTGCATTTCCAGGGGAAGGAGGCTATATCTCGATGAGAATATAGTAAGATGGTTCGATAGCAAAAGGCCTGTGCCATATCTCTGCCAAGTCAGCGCATCCACCCTAACCCATGATCCTGAAACTTATAAGGCCTCTAGCTCCTCTAATCACCAATCCTGAAGCTCTTGCCATAAGCAAGGAGTGAATATCCAAAGCACTTACCACGCAAATGCTGATTAAGCAGTGCCTTGTCTCATTGCATATCTATGACGTTTATCCAATCTCTCTGCCACTGACAAGGGAATAGTGAATAGCGACACTTATGAGTTAGCACTTGTCTAAAAGCTTAACCCGTTACTGATGCATCCAGGTATGTACAGTATGCTTAACACCGCCATCTCACCTTCCCCCAACTACACGTGTTGATAGTGCTACAAGAGCTAATCTCCCTAATTGGACGGATACTGAAGCTTTCATCCTAAAATGACCAAGTATAGGCCATAGATAAAGCTCCAATGACGCATCGCTATAAGCAACCAGTATAATGGCTTGTCAACAAAATGTGAAGTAACCACGGCATCCTGGTTATCTAGAATACCAGACATAAAGAACTAGTCCCCTGCATACATAACACTTATAAAACAGGACCCTATAAGGTCCCAAGGACTCCAACAATGGATATCAATCTGGTCAAGATTTAGCAAAAGCTTAGAAAGGTAAAAGTGAGACAGTTTGTTGAAATCTCTGAGACGCCGGGCAGAGATCTGATTCACTGAATTTGCCTTGTTTTCCATATGAGAGGGTAAACCTATGGCTTACCCTTACAAAACCATCATCCACTACAGGGTTTACATCTCACTGATTATGTTCTTTGGCATTTTGAAGGCAAAGGACTTCTATCTACAATATATGCTCCCAAACTAAACCTGTCTTAACTCTTAACTTATCCATTTTACCAACTTTTACAGTTCAACTACTTATACATCCACATTTTCCTAGACGAGACAAGGCGGATAATCGACAAAATCTGTAAGACGCATAGCTCTGAATCCAGAACATTGATACTCCAGAGAAGTATTATGTGTTAGTTTTGGTAATTACTCTCTTCATGATTTTCGCTAAATCTTCTATCTACACATTCCGCAACCTTAAAAATCATGAAGAACGTGCAACAGGATAGACAGACTGCATATTCAATCATGCTTAGAAAAAGTATGAAGTATAGCTCATGGCATGAAATCCAATACCTTTTTCCTTGCATATGCACACATAGGCGATCTCTGGATGTCGTGAATTAAAAGAGAGATGGAAGTATTATTTGCATCACCTGTGTCTCACTAGATATAAATGATATAATGAAACTAGAGAACACCAATAACTTTATGCCAACAAGAGCATTAAATGTGTCACCTATCTTGGAGACGTTTAAGAAGAACACGAGGCATACATAGGTGCATAAAAGTCTAATTAAGAGCAAATATATGTTTTAAATGTCATAAAATGGGTACATGGACTTAAGAAAAGAAGCAAGCAGGCTATAGACATAAACTCAATGTCCGCTAACAGATAGACCATTTTTGCAAGAAGCATCTTGAAAGCATTTAAAGTGCGGAATAATGAAAAGAAGAGCATTAACAAAACAATATAACTGATCACCTCACAACTTTCTGAGGTGTAAAATTGGACTCCCATAAATGATTCATAACGATTCCTTTCCAGGAAGCTCGAAACCGGGTAAGCCACTCAGACTTATGCTCTGATTCGGATGAAAACCCAGCTGGCCCTACTAAAACCAAGTGTTGTACGTGCTCAGGATGCTACACCAACAGTGAAAAAATGTCAATGAACACATATAGGAATTGGGAAAGAATAACCACAAGACCAGAAATAGCTCAAAATCAAAGTCGGAAAGGAACTACCTTGAGAGCATATTTAGCTGCAACATATCCTCCAAATGAGTGTCCAAGTAATATAAAGTTGCTAAGGTTCTTGGCTTTGCGCCATTCCTCAAAGGAATCAATAAACCATGCCTCAGTTTCTGCAATATGAATGCCACCAAAGTTACATGTGCTACCATAGACATTTTTGAAGTATAGAAGTTAGATCAGCCCTTAACCCATTCGGGATAAAATATTTGTATGACACTATTTACCAAGGTGAAAAGACTATGAAGGATAGTGCTGCCATTCATGCATGACACAGAGACATAAAATGAAGAACAGCAGGCAAAGATGATACTCGCGCATTAAGCCCACCCATACATAATATTATTGCACACCTTATGTCACATGTAATATGCAAAGACTTGTTAATATTATATATGCAAATCTCGACCGCAAACTTGATTTCTAATATACAACAAAGCTGGAAGATAAAACAACCCTCAAAAGGTAGGGGTAGCCCATTTCACAAGTTTCCTGCCAGTGGCGGATATAAGGGAGTTATTTGCAAGCCTCCATACCACTACTAGTATTGCAGAGGAGAGTTTCCTATAGACCTCCATGTCACAAAGGAGCAACTTTGCCAGCTGCATCAAGACTCTTCCTCATCCAAACATATAATTTTAACCACAAAAGAAGTAAAAAAGGGGAGATCATTGTATGCATATATACATGTGGGGCAGGAATGGAGTGTGAGTCAAGAAGATTTAAGGTTTTCAAGATTACTGACATCGGTTCACCTAGTCTGCTTGCTTGGATATGGTCAAATAAAACCAAAAATATTTGCCCAAAACATTTGCCCTGGCATCATTATCTAAGGTGAGATCAGTAGATTATTTAGTACTTCATAACAATTTTTGTGACAGATAATAATGTGAAAGCACCACCCACGTTTTCAGTAGGCAAACCTCTGCCATCAATAATCAATTATGCAAATAATATTGCAATCAAGAATTATCACACTTTGAAGTTTTCCACTCAAAAACATATAACTAGTGCATATGTGTGACAACAAACCTTCAGTAGTTTTGCAAGTGAAGTCAGGCCTGCTTGATCCTCCCCAACTGCACCAAAAAGCATAGAAGGTAAGTACACCAAGGACTTTTACTGTAGTGGATAGATCAGTTGGACCGCGTGGTCATGAGGGGAGAAAGAAAACAACATTTTCTAAGTTTCAAAGAACAACGCCAGAAATAGGAGAATGTTGGAAGATCCAAATAACAGTACCAACAACTGAGAGACCTCCTTTTTTTCCCCAGAATGGTACCCAAACACAGTTTAAGGTGTACAGAACTTCAAATTTTCTTATATAATACTTTGCAGGTTTTTGATTAAAAAAACAGCATATTGAAATTCATTATCGATAATAGGGACTCGATCCACACGCAAACGTACACGGGGGCTCGGCTCAAGCTACATCGAGCACTAAGAGACCACCAGATCTCCAGCCCATCTTAGGCCATAGACCGCAGTATTTTGGACAAGTGAATGGGTAATTTTTCAGTGTTTCAAGTGCCCTCCATTTTTAGAAGTGGATTCAGTTCTTACCATCATGGCCTTACTCCAACAATAGCTTGTATTCAAATTCCCCTAATAAGTAACAGCCGATGGACTGGTGTGTGGTTATAGTTGATCCATTATGCTAGTTGTATGATACAAGGATGATATGTAGACTGGCTTGACAGTCACTAATTTCTTTCTGCAATCTGCCTAGTCTTCGACTGCGGCAATAAGCATATATATTCAAGAAACAATAGAATAAGGCCTATAAACAACCCATCCACCACAGTCACCTAGGTGCATTCGAACAAACTACATTAACTTTGAAATAATAACATTATTTTACTGTTTGAGCAATAAACTCAAAGTGAAGCTCAGATTGACTGCTAGACTTACCCAAGCTGATCGATAGCAATGACTCTGAAATGCTTAGCAAGAGCATCAAAATTTCGAAAGAAGAATCCCTGAGAAGCACCATAACCATGAACCATCACAAGAGTTGGAGAATCCTCCTTGCTGTCGAATGTCACCGTGTTGATGAACCTCGGTTCATCGCTCACTGACCGAAACCACCTGACCTTAGATCCTGGTGGGCCGGACCCTATATTAACCTGTTCTTGAGTATACGGAGTCCTGTTTTCAAAACAACCAAGAAGAACACAACGTCAATAACCACCACAAGTAACTTAGTGACCTCGGTACAACACCAATCCAAAAATTTGCACCATTGGGACTATCACCCAATCTGTTTCATCATTTTTGTTCTCTTTGAATTATGCAAATTTCTATAATGGAATTCGAGCAAGTAAGCACCAAATTACTCAGTTGCTGTTTGCCCTAGTTTGACTTTTCAAACGATAATTACTTGTAATTACAATTTTGAGTTTAACGCAATGTTCAAATGTTCTAATCCTATTCTCTTCTGGAAATTCAAAAAGTCAGAGAGGATAAAAATCATGAAAAGAGGGAGTAAATCATTTTCAAAGAGAGGTATTATGAGATTGACAAAAGATTGACTAACGACGACGAGTGGAATTGGGTAGCATACATGTTAATTGGTGTAATTAATGCTTTCCCCAAGAGAAACATCACGAACTTAGAAGTTGACACAAGAAGCACTAGAATTGACAGCAGGCAAAAAAGAAAGGGGAGATTACTTGACAAGAGAGAGGAGGCGCTTCTCGGAGGCGATGATGTGGTCGGTGGAGCTAGGGATCCACCGCAGCACGGACGGCCACAGCGATCTCTTTGCCGTCGTTCTCGTCGTCGTCGCGGCCGCAGTTGTCGCCGCCGCGGATGAAGAGCTGATCTCCTCCGCCATTTTCGCCATGGATTTCGATCTTGACCACCTGAGGCGAAGGTTCATACGCTCGCCAGCTGCCTTCAGCTGCTTCCACAAAAACTCTACCACCACAAATCAGGAACAATGAGACCACTCGTTGGAGGATTCAAATTAACGAGTCGACGGTGTGCGTTGAAGCTTGTAAACTTCGAAAGTGCGCCACAACTATATGAAGACCAAGAGACGGAGGAAACTTCTGTTACCTCCACGTCAATGATGATGTCGGTGTGATGGATTCGGCCTCTGGGGCTTCTTTTCGTCGCCGATGCTAAAATGTTTTGCCGGTAAATGGTTCAGAGGTCGGTACGGATTCTACTTTCAAGCACGTGGGCGCACTCCGATAACGTGGCACCAAGTAAACTATATTTCAGCGGACGTAATCGGTGACGTGCGGGGACGGGCGGTCAACGATCAACCATGCGGGCAATATGTTCAGCGCGCGGCAGAGCAACGGAAAAGTTTATTTTATACCCCTATTTTTACTTTTAACATTTCTTTTTTTTTATCACAAAATATTTACTTTTAGCATAAGAGCATGAGTAAATATGTTCAATATCATTATTAGACATATTAAAATCACAATTATCTTTTTAAAATGTGATGAATATCGTTCAACGTCGTTATGCATTCAATGCCTATTTGAATACACTTTTTCAGCATTGGACACATATACCCAGACGCCATGATTCATATCAAACCCACTCGATCTCTTGATTGCCAACATTCAAGCAATCATGTACAAACATCTTTAAAAACGATTGTTGTATATACGTCTTTCGTTTTCTTATCGCTATCACCGTTTCTCTGCTCCGACCTTTGTCATGATGATAGCATCACGCTCATTTTACTTGGTCCAGGAATTGCTTCGAGAACTGTTGATTTAGCTGTGATCTTGGCATCCTTTATGTGATTCTCTATTCCTCGACCATCCTCCATTCCCAGTGACAAGATCTTATTGCAATGGTCTCTAGCGATGTGTTTTGCTTCTTCACTCGATGTGAACGGCGTCCGCAAGATGTTGTTTAATTTCAGAATGCGATTGGTTCAGCAGCTTCAGAACACCGTAAAATTAGTCTCAAAGGAGGAAGTTTCTGTCAACATTGAATTTTCTGAACTGTAACTGCATATGCTGAGCACATTCAATGTAAACGGGTTTGGGGGGATTTGGAGTTCTACCTAATTGTTTGGTCCTCGGTGTTTGCTTCTTTGATAGATTCAATTGTTCTAGAAGAAGATAAATTGCAAGTTACGATATGCTGCACTCCTGGGGAAAACACAGGAATAGCGACACTAGCAGAGCGTGTTAGGATACAAAAAACCACTGAGAAATTATATAAGCAAGGAAAAAAAAAAAAGAACATGAGAAATGTGAGAATAATTGCAAAATTAATACACGCAATCCAAACGTGTCTTTTCACAAAATGCAGGAACAGATGAAAAGAACATAACTTTATTGAAAGAAAAAACTAACTAATCTACAGGCTACAATAAGCGCATAGCAACCATCCAGCTACCACCATCCGCATAAGAACTTTGGAACTAAAGGCACATCCCCGGCTGAACACCATCTCTACACGAAGAACATAATAGAATCCTCAATCCACAGCAACGAGCAAAAATTCAATGTTTAGTCCGCTCTGGACTGGCCAGCTCGAGAAGAGAGGATGATGCCAACAATAAGGCCGTAAAGAGCCAAAGCTTCAGCAAAAATGAGAATGAGGATCATCCCAACAAACAGTTTTGGCTGTTGTGCATTGGCTCTGGAAGAGAGAAGAACCAAAATCAGGAAAACCAATCAATACGCAAATGAAAAAGGACAGCCACATAAATCAAAGCCAAACGAAGAACAAAACTGAAATTCGAACTATAACAGGTATGAATGTGCCCCACAACAATGGAATTATCTAATAAAAAACAAACTCTCCATTCAGCCGAACTCTAATCCTTTGTATTCTGATCGTTGCCCCACGAAGGCGCAGCAAACAGTAAAGTTCTTACGCTCATAAGTTATCCAATTCTAGATCTTCAAAAGGAGGCAAACAGATTGAAGTTACGAATGCTAGGTAGCAAAAACTCAAAAAATGTCATGTAGGAGGTTTATAGGAGAACCTTTTAGGCCTGGGAAGTTCGTACGAAAGAAAATACTCTTGGGAACTCTGGAAACCAACTTGTATCTCAAAATCAGTTCATAGAGTTACTTCGTTTAGCTGTTAGTTTAAAAATGTCAAGCAGCGACGTCAAAGGAATTAACCATTAAACATTAAATAGGATGTATTGGCATCGTGATAAATGGGCAGCACAATACATCATAAGAGATCGTCAATACGATCATGCTTTAAATACGAAGCATCCACATCAACGTGGAAGCAAATCCTAAGTTTCCCAGAGTAACAAGAAATCTAATCACTAGATAACTTGCAATCATGGAGCATACAAAATCACACTATTCAAATCTCCTGACATCCAATACATAGTAATAAACTCAACAGTAATGAATGTCACATGAATTTCCTTGGAAATCAACCAAAAGAAAAGCGAACTCAACAACATTTGCAATCCCAATCATTGAGAAAAAAATCATTTACACAGTTAATTCGGCATACCTAACGCCGGCGTCACCGACGATCCCAATAGCCATACCAGCAGAAAGACCAGCGAGGCCACAAGCAAGACCGGAGGAAAGATGAGCGTAGCCATCAAACAGGTAATAAGACTTAGCCTTGGGGTTAATTCCGGTACTAATAATAACAGCAATAATCAGTCCGTAAATACCCAACACCCCCGCCATAACCACCGGCACAATCGACTTCATCACCAGCTCCGGCCTCATCACGCCCATCGACGCCACCCCGACCCCGCTTTTCGCGGTGCCATAAGCCGCCCCCATACCTAAAACAACAACAAACAAACAGATTGTTAGCAATACAAACCCAGATCCGTGTCAAATACGAGTAGATCCATACTGAATTGATGATCTAGATGGAATTACAAGAGAAGACTAAGGCAGCTGCGGCGCCGAGGAAGCCGAAGAACGGTGCCGTTTCGTCGCCGCTAAATGTTGACGACATGATTGGATTGTATTTCGTACGTTAGGGTTTGGATCTGGAAGAGAAATTGATGGGATCTGAGAAGAGAGAAGGGGGGTGGTTGTTCGATGGCCCTCCTTTGCGTGACTGTCTTAATCTTTGGCCAAGGAGTGGGATTTATCTACGTCTACGGCAAATTGGATGTATAAGTACGAACGTACCCTCTGATATGTCGTGAAATTGTAATTTTTTGTCCTAAATATTATCTTAAATAAATAAACATGATATTAGACGTTCACCACCCTATATAATTTAAATTTTTTCATTTTTATACATTATGCAGATTTTGATAACCGATATGATAATGATAAAACACCTCCCATATACTATGTGCCAGCTTTTGCGCCCTATAAGGACAATAATAACACACCTCTCAAAGGAATACAAAAGATTTTATTTTCTTTTGTTTAATTTTCTTTCTCACACTTTATTCTCTACTAATTTCACTTCCCAACTATCGTTACTTCCACTCAAACGAAGCCTTAGAAAGCCGCTAAACACGCCAAAGAGCTTGGCTTATCTAAACAAAGACGGTCGTGAACATAATTACGTACCAAAAAAAAAAAATGACATGCACTTGATCGATGTAAATTTTGCCACAAAAAGGATATGCATTATACAATGAGAATCGCAAGCCAATCGATGATTAGAAGACCTCGAAACGTAAACATACTCCAAAACAATGCTTAATTGAATCGAATAGTGAAATATAATCAGATTGCTAGACTAAAACATGTAAAAATATATTTGGCAAACACAAAGGGTTCAGTTCCTAATTCAACTACACTTAACCATTATGCTCAAGCCTCTTGCTCTTGCTGAGAAAAATACAACAATTATGATTTTATAAAATTGTGATGTTACGGTATAAAGTTTTAACTAAAAGAGAAAATAGATGACAAAAGCACAACAATCACAACCTTTTACTTTGAAAAAATGAATATAAATATCATCTACAAATCCTCAACGGATCAAAGAAATTATGTTAAACCCTAGAAAAGAGTTCACAAAGCACTTTAGGTAAAATTCAACGCTTAAAGAGTATGCTCAAGTAAATTTGGCTGGAAACTTTTTTTTGATGTTTTTCGAGTTGTAGAGAGATGCCTACAACCTTATAAAAGCGACAATCAACACTCGCCACTATATACTTTTAGTAACATGTTAATAACGCCAAAAATATTATCAAAAATTGTCACTAAAAGTGTAAATACGAAAAGAAAAAAGCCAATAGACATGTTTAGCAATCATTACTTGTCACTATATCGACGGTTGTAGACATCATCCTGCGACCAGAGTAAGAATAAAAAATTACACATTTAACTGCCAAGGCCTTGTAGTCAAAGGACGGGTTTGGAAGATCTTTTCATTGTCGTCTAAACTTCTGAGATCAAGATAGTTGACATCCCAAAAGTAATACGAGTATAATTCAATTGGGCACCATTTCACTCACCTAGAAAGGATTTAACTTGCACATGAATTTGTGGCAAGAACTATCACGCCTGGTCCACACTATCGGCATATGCCCCATGAAGGCTTCTGGAGCACAAGTTGTGCATCACCCTCCCAACAAACCCCCCGCTCGGTTGAGTACAGGCAATGATGGCCTTTTGCGCACCGTATTTTCACTTTTGTGTATGCTCCCGAACACCCAGTATGACAAATTAGAAAGCTGCCTTAAGCAGTCCTATTAGGGCGGGCAAACTACCCAACGGCCACTCCGGCTGCAAGACTTGCGAGAAAACTTAAACGACATAAACACATGCAAAAGGAACAGCTCTGCTCCTAGCCACCAGATTGATAGCTTGAAGCCTTCTCGAGATAGATGCCGTTCACTGCAGTCAAAACCCATGATACCAAAAGACATCAAGAGCGCAGAGACACACGAGGCAAGTGCCTTCGGAAGACACCTTTTTTTTTTCCCAATCAAGGGCGTGGTCCCATCAGACTTCACAACTTCCTTGCTTCCTCTATGCAATAGGCCTCAAAATGACCACTCCCTCAAGGAACTATACACACCTTTCATCTTCCCCCAACCACCCCACCCCCAACCCCTTCCCTCCCTGCCAAATTGAAAAACCAAACAGAAATAGAAGTGAACCTATGGCAGGAACTTGACTTTCCTCGGTGGATCCTCAGCCCCCATCTAGCATCGTATCTCAAAAGCTTGCCTCATCCTCCTTTAAACGCCTCCCTGCCCCCTTGCTACAAGGCATGGACATCATCACTTAACGCTCTCTTAGCCCCTCATCCAGCCAAGTGACAAAAGGCTACGCTGCAAAGGCTCACCATGACTACAAATTTCGTTTGCTGCTTCTCTGAGAACTTGTGCTTGATTGAGCAAATTCTGGATACATCCATCATACATGAAAGCGAACCCTGCATCACCATTTTAACAACATGCTAAGGTCACTAATGCAATCTCTTTTTGCTTAAGACAATGTCAAGCCTCATTGATAATCAGTGATCTCACAGCAGGAAGCACACGACCAGAAACAACATAGACATTACAGTGCAGGCTATGCATGATAAACCTTATCTTGGGTGAGTCGTGCAGTGCGCACTTGCTCCTTCTTTAATTATTCTCTGGACGGAGTTTCCGTTTTGCCAAATCATTCCATATTGTGGTTTAAGGCTTACAAATCTTCAGGGGTGAGACTGCAACACTACTTAAGAAAGAAATGGTATGACCCCTATTATCCCGTCCAACTAATAACAAATCTGTTCTCTGGCTAAACTTCCCAACAGATCTGGTTTAAACATATTGGTGACACTTCGAGATCCTAGACATCAGAATATAATTCGAAGAACCGCAAACAATGGTTGCCATTGTATGTTTCAAGAAACAACTATATCCAAAAATGCATGATTAACACAAATTCACTACATAAAGCATAGACATTAAAGTAATCTTGGCAACAACATATAGAGGATATGAAGAAAATTCACTCCACATAGCACGTGCAACAAGTCTTTCAAGTACACTCACTATAAATCAAAGGCATGTGGTCTGCATTTATGGTCAGATACCAATGTCAAATAAAGCCCACCAATATATGGATGTCTAAAACAAGTAATTCTTGGGCTACTTTTGGGCTCTGTAATAGTCGGAACATTCCAAGATTTCCCATGTGATCAAAGTAATTCAGTCAACAGCGACAACAGTACACTGCACCAATGTAACTTTGCTTCCCCTCCAGACACAAAGAAAGAAAAAGAAAAGCCATAGCAGGCATAGAGACTGAAGAAAAAGACTAGAATTGCAAAACTTGGGGTTCCCGAATTAGGGTGGACTTTAAAGTGCAAAGGGAAGAGCATGTACCTCTCATTAGCATAGCGCCCCAAAATCTGATAATTACCTGGCATTCCTGGCAATGATCAGAAAAGGTATCGAGTCAAAACAGAAGCAAAAAATCTGGAAGGAAAGTGTGAACAGGGATTTAAATGATCTTCACACTTCTACCATTCCCAGCACTGTGGAGTCAAGATTGAAAGCTCTGCCTGCTATGCATACACAAACTACATCATTAACGGAGAACTGAAAGAAGTTACCTCACTTTTGTCATGATCTGGATGTTAATGGCACGTCTCAGGATCTGAATTTCTGACTATAAACAGGGGATCTCAAATCCACACAAGCCGAAAATCCATTATCACTGCTATTAAAAAATAGAGTCACTCATTCTTGGCTGTACATAGACCTTTAGGCTTGTTTGTTGGTCAATACAGGAAGTTACTCTTTTTTCCTTCCTTTTTGAGTATAAAAATTAAAAATTTGGTGTCAACCATTGACGTCAGAATGTAGCACGTAAATGATATAGAAATGAGAAAGAAAATGAACTGTATACTTGTTGCCACCAAAATAATTCTACCTATACACTGTTTGGGACAAAAGGAAATGTCAAAGAACATACGTCTCATCTAAAAGGATCCCTGAACAAAAAAGTAGGGGTCTTTACTTTCTAACCTATAAATACAACCTCGAATTCTGGCGAACCCATCGTTAAGGTAACAAGACGTCTCACAATGGAACCGATGTCATGCATGAGGATGAGCATATCTATTAAAGTCTTATAGCGCTCTTTTCATACTTGAGTAAAGGAGACCTTTGCCAATACCGCACTTTTTGGCAATACTGCAAATAAATTTCCAACTGAAATTACACAAATGCCAAGTGTCTGGAAAAACTGTAGCAGGTGGTGGATAAAGATCGCTACTTGATAGATGCCTGTAAAATCCATCTCCTTTCTTTCTCTGCAGTTACTTGCTGCATACGGGCTTGATGAAGCATTTTAAATCACCTCCAAGAAGGATGAAGCCAAGGGAGCAGATCTTCTCCACGTCCTTGCCCGCCAATTATGACTACAGCCAACCCACAGGACCATCATGATTTTGCACGTGGTTTTGTTTCCATATGCCTTTCTATCAACTTGTCCACAAATGCCCGAATCTGCATATGTAAAATATTATGAAAATACTGATCAAAATTACATACCAATCTGAGCACATAGGTCTAAATTTTGCAAGCAGGTGGAATGTGACATCTACGGGTGGGTTAAAAAGAATAAGGTGGAAGACAACTCCTCCAAATCTTCAACAAAGATTCACATAATGACAGGAAATAGAAAGGTTGTTTAAGCCTTTGAAGTAAAAATGTTATTGAGCAACAACCCCACAATGCTTTTCATAAGCCTCAAATGTCCTAAAGAAGTTTGAAGAGACAAATCTACTACTAAGTTGTTAACATAATCACGTGGTACATGCCTTGTTTTTGCGCTTCAAATCGAGAAACTCGAAAACGGCCATTCCTTTCTCCGCGTCAGTGGTCTGCTCCATAACCTGCAGTTCAAGATGGAGAAAAGGCAAGAGTTCAAGTGTGGTATTGCATAAGGGCAAGGACAATTAAGGAGTGTCACTGGTACAGAGTTTTGTTGCTTCTATAAGGCCTATTACATGAGAATGAGCAAGTATCTTCTTAGAGACCAATGGTGCAATGCAGGGAGAAAGTTATAGGAGATCTGTTAGAACTTAATACAACACCATAAAATGAAAAACAAGAGGAGAATTGACCTTGGTTGCAGTTTTCTTCATGATTGACTTGTAACCTTCCCTGTCAATTTTTCTAGCTTTATAGAGAGGCATGAGCAATGATGCAACATACTCCACAACAGCCTGTTTAATATGCTCCACTCCCCTTGGTTGATTATCCACCAGATCCTTGTTCACTGTAACTTGTGAAGCAGAGCTCTCATTTGCAAGGGCACCATGCTTACGAATAGGTGGATCTGAATTCCTGTTTGAGTCCTCCTCATCCATTATGTGCATAGTCCGATGAAAGAAATCAGAATCGGCGGCAGCTGCTTGAGACTGCCATCTCTCAATGGCACTGCAATCCTTGATCCCTTCACTACCAGCACTATCAACCCATGCTTTTGTAAATATGCTGCTATCCACAGCTGCACTTTCTCCAGAGTGCTCTCTGAAGTTCAACTCGCACATCTCATTTGAATGGCTCCGCTGCGAGCAATTATCAACTGACAATTTCGAACTCTCAAGGTTCACACCAGCAGCAGAAAAATCCACGGACCAATCCCTCACTCTGCAATTCCTCGAATCTATTTCCGATATACAATCTTGTCTTCCTTGAAGACCACCAGACCACTTATTTTTAAACTCTGACTCGTCCATCTGGGCATACTGCTCACGTCTAGCAAATTTGTGAAATGAGGGTATCTTAGGAAGCAACAGCGACGAGTTATACTTTGAACCAGACGTTCTAAGTGCCTGCAAAGTTATCGAGAAAAATTGCTTCATTATGTCATACCGAAACATGGAACAGGCAGGCAATAAAAGGAAATTTGAATGAAGAGAGTTTATAAATTCCCGCTCAAACTGAAATCCGAAGTGGCATCCACAAAGCAACAAATTTAAATCAGAAAAGGCAAACTGGTCATACTTCCATAATGTCAAAAATTCTCCTCGGAAACAATGGATCTGTCAGAGTTGCAAGGCCATTTCAATATGATGGTAGTTTGGGGCTTTGGGCAAACCTTATCATTGACTTTTTACTAGTATGTGCATAATTCTTAAGAATTGGAGACAAAGTGTATCTACAAGGTCGCTTGCCTTGTCAATGCCTACGCTTTTCAGGTCTGGAATTCGTACTGAGAAAAGATGAATGCCAAAACAGCTTATGATATCAGCCAAGTTATATAGGGTAAGTTTCAACACTGACACGTGCTAAACCACAATAACCTCCTAACAACAACGAAATGCTGTAAGGTAAAATCCACTTCAACAAAATTACCATGTAAAAACAAAAAGCTTTCGTGCACGCAAGGTGCTCAAAATTGAGCTGCTCTTTGCGTGTAGATGAAAGCTTCATATCACTACTAACTTAATAACAAAATATAGGTAATTGGCAACTTACTCCACCCAAAAAGACAGATAACAAGGGCATGGGAGGTAATTTCTCATGCAAAGCAGCACATCATCATCATCTGATGCAGAAAGACTCAACCATTATCAGTTAATTTCAAAGGGACACGCTTAAACACCTGTACCTAGGCCACCCTTTTTTGGCAGAGCAGGCACATGAGGGGTATATTAACAAAGTGCACTTAAGCATATGAACTCACGAGGTTTCGCGACTTTGTCACATTAGGTGCGCCTCAAAGTGAACCTCAAAATTTCTTTCATGCTACGAGACTTGGTAAGGTACCAAGCATCAAAATAGACGAAAAGGAAACAAAAATACAGCTTTCTGGAAAACGAACCTCAGCAGCTGCACGAGCTGCTTCTGCAGCAGCAAAGGCAGCCTGTTCTTCCTCGGACATAGCAAACTCTTTAACCTCCTCCTCCCTGGAATCTTCTCTTCCTGCTGAACCTTGAGACTGTGAAGGTTTAGGATCCTTCTTCATTTCCGACTTGGCAGGCTTGAGGTTTACTTTTTGATTGTTTGCATTCAGAGGTAAATTGGTTCTAGATAATGCTGAAACCTTTGAACTTCCTCTGTCCACTGCAGCATGATGCATGCGTAGAGGCGGTTTACCTGAAGCTAGATTATATTTATTTCTAAAAGAATCCGCACCACTTGATTGCCTCAGTAACTTCAAGCGACTATTAGATGCTTTCTCCTTGCGGAAAATCTCAATCCATACGCTAACCAGCTGACTTGCTATAGCACGAATATCACGGCTAGTATGTACACAAACTTTTTCCTTAACAGTTTTTCCTATACCTGCACCAACAACAACATAGGAATGAGGACCTTAGCAAGATGTATTAACGACTTTATGAAAAGTAACAATTCAGGAAGCATGTTTTTAATAGCTTACTTATCCTACCCCAACCTCAAAACACTACTCGAGACTATCACTAGCAAAAAAGCAACCACAGGCTTTCATCTTTGTTCCGAGTAAGTAGCAACCAAATACTTTTTCGATAAACATAATCTAAAAACTGAAGAAAGCCATAGTTTGTTGATATATAACTCTTTGACCTTCAACTGTTCCCCTAAATGTGAGCAAGCCGTAGTGGTGTCTGAAAGTCGTTTCTCATGGAGAATGATACTCCCTGAGACCATGCTGTAGAAAAAACTTTAAAAAACAACATCCATCTCCATTTAACTGCTACAAATAGAACCAGGATCAAAGGAAGTACCTGACAAACGGACTGCAAGAAGATTGGTTGAAACACGTACAAGGAGACGGACACAATGACGCAAGAGTTGTGTCCCATCCTTCCCCATTGAATCCTGTTGTCAATGACAGGATAAGATACAAAAGTTTAAGTTTACAAGTGAAGTACTTGATACCTCATATGAAGTTTAACATACAAATAATTAGTATGACACACACCAGTATCCACGAGTTGAGAGTACCGAGCCCTTCTTTAGTCCCAGCAAACGATTTCAGGAGTTCAACCGGAAGGTTCAACAACTCTTTGACCAGATGAAGTCGGCCAGCTGTAGTTTTGGCGCTAAAGAACATATCTTGTAGCATACCTCCCCTTGTCAAAACTTGGGCCCCATCCGAAGATTTTTTGAAAGAAAGGTTTGAGAGTTCTACCGCATCAAGTCTCTTAATAATGTCCCTAACTTCAGTCCTTTCACTGTCCAAATGTCTCTGTGCAGCCTCCATGGCTTCTACTTCTGCTGTATAATCAATTCCTGTACTCAATATATCAACTATGCGCACAGCCTCTCTAAGGCCACTCAGCATTGCACCACCAACTGTGTCAGGGTGCTCCTTGCAGGTAGCTTCACCAGCAAAAAATAAGCAGTTCTCGACAGGCCTAGCCAGTATATCATAGTCTTCTCCAGATGCCCCCGTAGCGACATAAGAATAAGCACCATAGCTGTAAGGATCCCTTCCCCAATTGGTCACTAATGACGCCACTGGATCAGGCACAGCAGCCTCCCCAAAAAGCTTACGAAGAACACTTAAGGCATGGTTTACATGAAAAGATGAATCCATGCTTTCGCCATCAATAGCTGCCTTCCCAACGACCAAGGCTATGAGGACAGGTGCCCCAACTGTTTTTCTAACATTCCAGAACATAAAGCACAGGCCCCTCTGATTTGTTTCCTCAGCAGTGGCACCGAAGTAATCAACAGAATCGTCCCAAAACACATCTGGGAATTCCAGAACTACTTTATTCAGAACACCAAACCCAAGCCGCTGGATGGATAAAAATTTCCATTGAGGTAATGGTGGGCAAAACTTAATGGTATTTGCTTTCAGGCACCCAAGCGGCACCGTGACTAAGACAGCATCTCCCGAATATTCCTTGCCATTTGATGTGGAAACTTTGACTTTGTTACGCTGACAATCCTTTGTAGGATATGAAATATCCGTTACAATGTGATTCAACTCTATGCAGAGTCCCTGACCCAGAGATTCAACAACACTGCTGTAACCCCCTTTAATCATGCAATGAGCTCCTCCAAATCCCCCATATACATCATCCTGATTCCAGTGAGGAAGCGAAACTTCTTTCAGCAAAGCTGCACAACCATACTCTAAGTTGGCAAAATGCCAATCCATGACCCGCCTCTCAAGAGGACTCAAGATCTCCACCTTAGAATTATTAACCTCAGCAACTTTCGTATTGACAAGGTCCTCGGATTTGTGCAGTTCAGTTTTGACATGGTTTCTTCCGGATCGAGCCATGCGACGCCTTTTAAGGGCATATTCTAAACCATCCTCAAGAGACATTCTCATTGCTTGCTCCCCTTTCTGAGAAACAAGCAACACCATATCATCAAGTAGGCTGTTGTATTCTGCTTCCAAAGCTTCATCCAAATCGGCAGGAACTTTCTGACCTGTAACACTATCATAAAGTGGACAGTCACTATTTAATACAGTCAACTCAAGACCCAGCTGAGCACAAACCAATGAAGAAGGATCTGCTCTTCTTTCAGTCGCGACATCTGCCTCAACACCTGTAATAATGCTAGCCCCAAGATCCACGGGAACTGATAGAGATGAACGGTCCGTAAAAACACGACCCCCTATTCTACTCCTAGCCTCAAGCACAGTAACATGAAAACCTTGTCGTTGCAAGTGGCGAGCAGCAGTCAATCCAGCAGGACCAGCACCTACTACAATGATTCTCCTTCTGACTTCAGAATCACACTCCAAGTAGTGATTTTCTTCTTCGTGATAAACTGCTGCAGATTGAGTACCAAAAGAGCATTTTGGAAGCTCTAGAGGTTTGATGTGGACTGTCCCATCATCTTCAACTTCAGTCAAAGAAGCCGAATCCAAATTAATCAGTTTATTTCGCACCTTTGCATCAAAGCTACCATTTTCCTGGTCATCATCTCCTTGGCACCCTTCAGGATACACTAGAGTAGATGATTTCATCTGATCAAGAAGGCTCTCTTTTAAGGCTCTTGTTGCCTCATTTTCCTCATCAGGTAGAGCAAGGTTCTTTTCTGCAATCAAAGTCTCACAATTCTTAACAGTACCAAGAATAAATGAAACCCCGTCATCTGAATCAGCCAACAAGGGGGCAGAATTTATCTCCACTATTTTCTCCTCTGGAATTGAATCTAGTTTTCCAATCTCCTTTTCAGAAGCAACCCCAAAGTTGATGTATCCCTGTTGAAAATCATCTTAGATATTAAACGTGACATAGTAATGATATTGGAAAAGACCAGTTATATGATACTAAGAAAATAAAAAAAACAAGTAATGCATCAATTTGGTAAATCAAAGGGGAATGTCAAACAAGATGAACCTGTGGTCGTGACTTACACAGTGATCAAGAAATGCATAGACATCCCTAACTAGAGAAGTGCTCATTGGTTCATCCACTGAAGGTGTATCAGAAACACCACAGTCCGCGAGAGGCAAAATGCGACGGACATCTTTATTCCAAAGACCTAAGATATGATCTCTGCAATCGAAGGAGTAGGCATTAAGAAAAAAAAACAGGTAATGAGAAAGATAAGGTGAAAATTGCATGGGGGTGGGGGGAAATTTTTTTAGGGTTTACTGATAAATGACAAGAAATTTCAAATTTGTTTTATGAGCCAAAAGATATATATAGCAAAAAACGACACGTAATAGAGTTTTATGTGGATTAATCACAACGTATTCAGCATTCAGAGAATGCCACAAAGGGCAATACATCAGAATCATGACATCAACTTGAAGCCATAATTTCTGGAAATTTCCTTGAAAATGTCTAAGAAGGTTAAGAAAAATAAAAATGGTAAAAGGCAGCCAAGTATAAAAGGATCCCACTATTAGAGGATCTGAGAACTGTTGCAGAAACTACAGCAGGGGAGCTTTTTGTGTCACTACAAACACTTTTGTTGCCTTATATAAAAACCTTTAATTTTTCTTTTCTAGAAATTTCAACCAGGTGATTAGATCTGGACTGGGTAGGCAATGAGATCACGGACTATCTGAATGCGTGCGCCCTTCCCTTTTTTATTACCGATAAGGAACAAGTGCCAAGTCGGCAATCTTCCCAATATGCAAGACCGATAAGGAACTACCATTAGTATTCCAACTACAGAAGTAACTACATTGTCCTGATTGTCAAGCTTGACAAAGCATGTACTTCAGACATACTTTCCTCTTCGCTAAAGTCAAAACGGCCAACATGTGGACAATCAGGAGAACAATCATAAGAACATATTTTTAGGAAATGCATGGCACAATGAGTGCTTTCTGCAAAAATCTGATGAAATACAAGAGTGTGTTGGATGAAGGATTACAACTGGGATTTCACTTAAATCGGGTAGTTGAAAATTATTTGCATAAAATTCGTTGCCTGGATTGCACAAAAGAGGATTTGCAAAATTCTTGGGAGGAACTGTAGAGGGGATTGAGGGTCACAAATCCCGGGTTGAAATAACTGGTCTAGCCTACTTCCTTGTCAAAGACCTTTTTTTGACAAGAGAGTCTCTCTAGCCTAAAATCATGGGATCAACAAATGTGGACCAATATCTTTTTTTTTTTTTGGTGCAGCCTAATACCACCCACCCCCACGCCCCACACACACAGAATACATCTCCCAATGTGATTTCTTTTCATTTCTAGGCATGCATATGTTCCAGCCCTTTATTGTTCACATCATGCTTACATATAGCTAATGAATTGGTAAAATCGGTCACATGATAAAGGCAAAAATTGGTCCTAAATGTATATATATTACCAAATTCACATCCCAAAAGAGAAAATTAAGTCTATCATATATCTTAGCAGTAGCGTGTCAATCAACAAAAATTCCAATGTTTCATAGCTTTTTACAATTAAGAAGTCCAAATAATCAAATCTTTAAAAACCTTGTCCGAACACTAGATTTTGAAAGTTAGGGATTTGAAAAGCAAAGAATTTTGAAATGAAGTCCCACCCCAACACCACACACACACAAACAGAATAAATGATGAAGTACAAAAAGAAAAATGACTAAATAGTAAAGCTACAAGCCCTGTTCAGATATACTCTCCCAAAATGAGACACCCTTAAACGTGTCACTCTCCAATTAGCAATTCTTGAATCAATCAATACATGAAATATAGATATATATATATATATATATATATATATAGGTAAGACCTTATGACTTACAAGGCTCGAGACCTTCTAAGCCTATGAAGCAACTTACAAGCGTTGAAAGAAGACCATACAACTATAATTTCAGATACACATTTCCTTTCCGGTGAGAAGATAAGGATTACGTGAGATGTTCCCATAGTGCAGTCACTAACCTATTTACCTTTGCAGCCCTTTATTTTTAAGATTCTTTGAAAGCCAACATCTTACAACAGTCAATATGCTCTACCTTACGGATATCGTGGCGTTCAGTAAACTCTCTGTTTTTCACGAACAAATATTGTTGTAAGCTTTTGTTACTCGATCAACTGACTTCAGAAGATCTGGGTGACCTGAGATGCGCACTGAACTTTCTTTGTACAACAATAGCACATACATTCAAAACTCATACTACAACAGCCATTTACAAAGTGGTATCCATGATGCAAGAATATTTAAGGATTTTAGCATCTTGAACACAAATTTGCACTATGGATGATATACAAGAATGACCTAGATAAGCATGTCATGCAACTAATAAGCCGCGAGTTAATGTCGTAATCAAGAAAATATATGGATTACAGCAAGTAAAAGCACCTACAGAACAGAATATTCAAAAAAACAGTTAAAAAAGCCAGGTTGGAACTAATCACAAACCTGCACTCCAAATATTCCTGGAGCCCCCCTTTGCGTTTCAATACCTCCTTAAATTTGATTTTCTCAAACGGACCGGCTACACGAGCTTTCAGCCCAGCTGATACTGCTGCTGTCCCTACATTTTCTGCCTCTGCAGCCATAAGTGACAGAGCATTGAACTTTTCTCTCGTTTTGATGGACTGGTTACCATCCCCAATCTGGTGACTAACAAGAAAATCTTGCTCATGAATAAGAATCTCCCAATCAGCATCCCCTTCATAGGCCATGTCCCCATGCTTAGGCCTTTTAGCCTGTCGCACTGCACGCTGGCCAGCTAATTGCTTAATGCCTGTACTTTCGGAATCAAGCATGTATCTTCTATCATCTTCCTGACTTTCATATTGACCTGGTGTAGTGGAAGGAGAAGATGCTCCATTGGTCTCCTCGTCACCTGAACATTCACGGCATGAAATAGACCCGCACATGTGCACGTCGTCAGGAAGTTGATTGCTATGGAAACGGGAATTGAGCCTATGTGGTGACGTATGGTCACCCTGAGCCTCAAAAGATTTTTCCAGAAGATTCACTCGGGAGGCAAATTTGTGTACATGGACTCCTCTTGGTGACCCTGGAGATAACCTAATCTCAGAGACTGAGGCATCCTCCTTTTGGGAAGATACTGAAGCAAAATCTTGATATTGGAAACAAGAAGCTGGCACACGATTTCTACTATTGCAGTCACATGGTGCTTCATTCCATGGTGAAGCGGAAGCAGAATCTTTCACACACTGGTTGCAATCAATCCTACCGACAGATGTTAACGCCACGGGCATCTTCTCACTGCATGCTAGTACAACTCGAGATGGTGATGCAGGTGAAAGTTCACCAGATATCTGTTCAATAGTCTCACGCGATGTACCTCCATAAGAACTTTTTAATCGACGAGCACCAAAGCAGTCGATGCCCTTTCCAAATGAAGAGCAGATATTTTGGTCCATGCTTGACATATGGCCTATTGAAACACCCTTAAACTGATGATCCAGACCATCATCAAGCCCTTCTATTGGCGCACACTTGTCAAAATGATGGACTGTATGCATCTTTTCTGGAGCAGATAAGGGTTCGGACATTTCAACAACATTCTGCCCCAAATCACTTGAATAACGGTTTAAACCCTCCTTCATATCTTGGGATCCTGCATTAGGAATTATTTTTTTGACATTTTTTCCGTCCGTGGGGTCTTGAGCCGGTCCTTCTTCAATCCGATCAGTCTGCCGATTGCCTTCCCCCTCTTGGAATTTTGTGGACACATTAGAACGTTCCCTTAAACAGGATTGAGGTCTTTGCCTCAAGGAAATGGGAAATGAACCCTCCAAACTTGCGTCAGAAGATCCGTCATGTATGCCATCGCTGGATCTGAAATTTCTGTCTGCAGTTTCTGAAGCAAAGGACAGCTCTTCCCTTGGATCAACTGAAAAAGGAACTCCTTTCATGCAATTTGATGCTTGAGACAGAGAATCTTTGATCTTCTGATGTATTCCTATTCTAATTTGCTCACGGGTTGAATCTTCCAAAACAAGATTTCTCTCTTTGGGTTTTGGTCTCAAACGACTACGAGATTTCCTAATCAAACCAGACTGTGCCCTCCGGAAAAAGGAAGACAGTGAATCTTCTACAATTTCATCAAAACGGTGATTAGAGCCTCCTTCAGACTCATTGCCATCCTCTAAAGAATCATCCTCATATCTCCGACCACCCAGATTATCATCTAACTCAGTTCTAATCAGGACCGAAGAAATCTTGGATCTCTCACTTTTTGCTTTTACACTAGTTTTTGACCCCCTATGCATATTCTCATGGTATCCGCTGTCACTAGTTATCTGACAATTATCCACTGTCGTGGCGCTTGAATTTTCAGGCAATCCATCAGCTCTCACGGGATCGTCCAAAGATGGGCATAATGCTTCTGCCACATATGGACCCAAGTTCCTCCCTAGTGTTAACCTTGACCCAGCATCCTTCTTAGGGCCCTTCAACTTCTTCCTAAAACTAGCCAACGTATCATCCATACCCCCCAAGTTATCATCTTTGACTACCAGTTTCTCCACCCCAACTTCAACCTGTTTTCCCATCCCTCCACCACCATCCACTCCCACCTTAACCTTCTTAGAAAACCGCTTCGCCTTCACTTTAAACAAAGACCGTATCGGTTCATCGTCCTCTGAATCAAACCTGTTCACAATCTGCGCCGATCTTTTCTTCAAAGCAATCTTCTTTTCTTCGCCTTCCATCTTCTCAACCATGGGTTCTTCGTCCAACCCCAAACCTAACCCTAGTTTCTTGTCAGACCCAATATGCAACCCTTGCACCATTCCCGAATCAAAACGATCACATTCCATTTTTCTGTCAATAATTTAATAACACTCATATCTCGAGTACAATTTATTGTTCTAACAGCTACAAGCTGACCATGGAGTTAACAACGGTCATCCACGTAAAATTCAGGCTAGGGTAGAGCTAATTGACACGAAATTGACGCAATTGAACCCTAATTGACGGATAACTGCGTTTCTCTCCCTATGCATATATGTATGTACGTATCATAAATGTCTTCCACGTGACTTCTCCCACAAAATTACTAGCATTCTGAGAAATCAAAAAACAAGTGAAAGATAAGGCCTCACCACGGTGGTTTGATTTGGACTCTGGCTGAAAAAGCGATCGACACACCAAATAAACGCAAAAAGCAAAAGGCGAACAACCGTCGAAGGCCGTTGAGGGTCACGGTGGTGCGACAATTGCGTGTGTATGCGGTTCACTGTTTGGAGGGGCGACGTGCAGCGGTGAAAGCGGTGGCTAGGGTTAACGGCGAGTTGCTACGGCGGAAACCTTGTTTGTTTGCGGTGGCAATGGGTGGTGATTGTGGCGGAACGAGTAGGGAGCGAGTTCGTACAGAGTGAAATAATATACTAGGGCTGTTTGGTAATAGACTTAACACGATCTCTAGTTAGAAAGTTTTGCCAACGCATGATTATGAGCACCTCTGCCCTTACCATTGTTTCTCAAAAAGATGTGATTCCGGCAATTCATATGTTTACACGCAAATTTTAAATATAACGTTAGAATAATTAGAGTTTTTATCTTAAATAATTTTTTTTTATTACTCCCTTTATCTCATTTTCAACCTTATTTACCTATCTAACCCATTTTTGGAATCTCACTTTCAAAGAAAGATTTCAAGCTGAGAAAACGTGATTCCAAACCACGTTTTCAAGTAAACGTTAATCATAATAACGTTTGCTTGAAAACGTGGTTTGGAACCACATTTTCTCAGCTTGAAATCTCTCTTTGAAAGTGAGATTTTCATTAAATATAGTAACGTTTGCTTGAAAACGTGATTTGTAAGCACGTTTTCTCAGCTTGAAATCTCTTTTTGAAAGTAAGATTTCCATATTAACGTTTGCTTGAAAAACTTGACTTGAAATCTCTCTTTAAAAGTGAGATTTCCATTAAACATAGTAACGTTTGCTTGAAAACGTGGTTTGGAACGATATTTTCTTAACTTGAAATCTCTATTTGAAAGTGAGATTTTCAAAAATGGGTTAGATAGGTAAATAAAGTTGAAAATGGAGTAGAAGAGTAATTAAGTATTAAAAAGAATTATTTAGAGCAAAAACTCGAATAATTATCGTTGTGAGCCGCTCTGTACGGGAGACGGTGGCATATGGGAGGCATCTGCAAAGAGTCACGGGATGGAAGCATCATCCGAGAAAAATTGACCGTTAACATTAAGTAAACATTAAAGAAACGTTATGATCGGGCTTTATATTCGCGGTTCTGATGAAAGTTTTGAAATTTGTGGAATGTTTTTATTCTTGTGGGTTTGGTTCATAAACATAAGACCTTGATGCATGCATTTGTATTCACGACGAGTGTTTTAATCTCCAAACTTTCTTTAAAAGGTTTTTTTTTGCTTTGGTGGGGGAGAAAGAGCTCGTGCCAAATCTTTCCATGCGTTGATGAGAAGGTTTCGACGATATAGGGATTATGAGCTCTTTTGCTCTTATTATTGTTTTTCAAAATGACATGGCTTGAGCCTTTCGTATTTTTACACGCCAAACTTAAATGTGACTTCATAATCATTAGCGTTGTGAGCCGCTTGGGACCAGGGACGATGGCTTATGCGATGTCTCTGCAAAGACTCGTGAGATGGAGGCATCGTGCAAGGAAAATGGGCCGTTAACGTTAAGTCGGCATTAAAGAAACATCCTAACTCGGGTTTTGTATTAGCATATAAATGTACTCTTTCTGATGAAGACTTGAGATATTTAAAAGTTTTTACTTCTAAGTTTGGCTTGTCAACTTGAGGCCTTGATGCATCATGCATTTATTTTCACGAAAGACTGTAATCTAACTTTCGTTTTCTCTTTAACAAGTTTTTTATTGCTTTTATCGTGAGTCGTGGGAGAGAAAGTGTAACGCCCCGATTTTTTCGAAGTGTTAATTTTAAATAAAAACAAAGGCAGGAACCTCAAACTAACCAAAAGTCTCCCAATTTGGGTATTCAGAGTATCTAAGAATAAGTTTACAAGAAACATCAATAAATGTCACGCCAGTTTAAAACAATTACATTGACCTCGATTACTCCTATACGGAGCTCCAAAATAAAATTTAAGGCAAAATCTATTCGACAGTAAATATAAAAGAAAAATTCTTCCCTAAAAACCTTCTTACTTAGTCATGTCTTATAATCCTTTGCACAGCTCCAAACACTAGCCGATAACCTGAAAGTAAGAAGGTGAGCACAAAGTCCAGTAAAGATAATCACACGCACCCACCCACAGATAACAAAGCACACTATATCGATAATAGTACTTGGAGGTGATAAAGTACGATACCAAGGTACATGGCGAATACCAAAATCAATGCACTAACTTGCAATTCAAAAATCAGATTAACAATAAGATCAAATAGCTCGTATCAGCAGAGAATACAACCTCAAAGTAAGAAATTACCATATACAACTAAATTTACAACGGGTCAAAAGATTTCGATGTGTTTAAAATAATACAAATTTAAGTTTGAAACGTTTTCATAAGTTCTGATAAAGATATCTTATATTTCAAAAAAAGGCTAGCTTCAGTGAATTCAATAATACTTCAGATAAGTTCAAAAACTTCTTCAAATAGATCAGATATCAAAATTCAAATGTTCAATTAGTACAAAGACGAAGACCACGGGAGCCATTTAGAAATGTGTCATGCGTGTTATCACCGACACGTGAGACAAGGTTCAGAAATTAAAATCACGATCTCTAGCTCATCCTGCTGAGCTAGATCACGTTCCAATCCACGTGGGTAAGTCAGAAATAGATAAGTCACATACACTGTGACATGGCTCGCCAGATTATAAAAACATATACCAAATCAACTTAATAAATACCAAGAGTTTGAAGTCGACAAAGTCATTCTCATTCACACGATTCTACGCATAATAATTTTATTCAAGGGCTAACTTCGACGATAAAATCGACAAATTCTAATAAAACTCAAAGGAAGAGGACTCGTTACTATCTTTGTAATGTTTAAGATCATAAAAAACGGAGAAGAAACGAATAAAATGGAGTAAGTCAAAGTAAGCTGATTTGCAGTGTCAAACAGTAACTTTTACACCGATGAATGACTTTCAAACTGAATTTTGATTAAAAAATAGATAGATTATGATATAACACAAAACTAAGAAGTTTAAGAGGACTCTTTAAGGTTTCCAGATTGTCTAGAATCATGAAAACCCAATGAGAAACAAAGGAGATAGAACAAATCGAAGTGGGTTGATTTACAA
>JAVXUP010003665.1:0-57878 GCA_033070095.1 Escallonia herrerae | reverse complement strand
CCTTGTAATTTTGCAGTGTAATTTAAAATATCAAACTAGAGCGATTTCGCGCGAAACTTTTATAAGAACCCTAGGATGTTGGGAAGTTCCATTTCCTAGGAATTTGGACCATTCGAGGTCATTGCCTATTTTTTGGCCGAAAGCTTTTACGCGCTCGATCCGGACACCGGTCGGGATTTTTTGGCAAAAAGTTCGTAAAATACTTTTTAGATCAAGAATAAATTCAGGAAGCTGAAAATAGCATTTCAAAGCACTTTTGAGATTTTCTGATGCCAGGGGGCATTTTGGTATTTGCCACCCCGAGAGGGTATTTTGGTAATTTTACGGTATTAAGGTTTTCAAAGGACTTTTTAGTCCAGAAGTGTAAGTCAAACACCTGAAAGGTTATTTTCGTTAGGGCGATAATGAACCCCTGGGGGCATTTCGGTAATTTGCCGCTCATCGGGGGTATTTTGGTAATTGAACATTGTAAAATTTTACGGTCAATGAAGGAAATAAATTTTAACGCCATGTGTGTTCCTAAGGTGCAACACTATGTTTGTTTAATGTGAATACGAAACGTAATTGTCGCTAAAGGTGAAAACTTAATTAGACAGTTTTTCACGAATTTATAAAAAATAACTAGAGCTAGATTTTGCCAAAGTACAAAAAAGAGAGCCTAGTTATTTTTAAAAGATCTAGGAATTCGGGCCATTCCGAAGTCGTTGGCTAATTTTTTGGCCGAACGGGCTTTTACGCGCTCGATCCGGACACCGATTCGGGATTTTTTGGAGAAAAGTCCGTAAAATACTTTTTAGATAAAGAATGAATTGGAAGCTTAAAATAGCATTTCAAAGCACTTTTGAGATTTTCTGATACAAATGGGCATTTAGGTAAATTGCCAACCCGATAGGGGTATTTTGGTATTTTACTGAACGCGAGAGGGGTATTTTGATAATTTTATGGTGTTAAGTTTTTCAAAGGACTTTTTAGTCCAGAAGTGTAAGTAAAACACCTGAAAGATTGTTTTGAAGCTGGTTTGGGGCGTTAGGGTGATAATGAACCCCCGGGGGCATTTCGGTAATTTGTCGCTTACCGGGGGTATTTTGGTGATTGAACATTGTAACACAACTGGAGGAAATAATTTTTATTTTATTTAATTCTATGACTTGTTGAGAATGATATACATTTTTATTTTTTAGATTTCAGTATCAATATGGATGCAACTGGAGGAAATACTTTTTGTGAAGGTTCTGATCCACCTTACTTGGGTCAAGTTTTTCAAACACTGGACGAAGTTGAAGCATACTATAGAGCATATTCGAAAACGATAGGTTTCGGTATTAGAATTAAGACGAGTAGAAAACGGGCGAATACAGATCAAATTTGTGGAAGACTATTTGAGTGTCATAGAGGAGCACCGTATGTACCCCCGGTTGTTCAGGTCAGTGACGAAGGGCCAACAAGACAAAGAAAACGGGACACATTTCCGGGTACCGGCTGCAAGGCCCATGTGTATGCAGTACACCGGAGAAATGAAAGCCATTGGGTTGTGACGGGAGTGGAGTTGAGCCATAATCATCAGTTGATGACCCCTAGTAAGATTAGTCAAATTCATCAACACCGAGAAATAAGCGCGGCACACAGACAACTGATATTTACAATGGACGAGGCTAAAATTCCACCTTCTAGAATGATGGGGGTTTTCTCAAGCCAGGTTGGGGGGATTGACAAGTTGAGTTTCAACGAAGTAGACCTTCGAAATGAACTTCGTGTTCAGAGGAGAGAGTCTTTCGGTAAGAGTGATTCTCAAGCTACACTTGATATCTTTAGGCACCTTCAGAGTGAGAATTCTGGCTTTTTCTATAGTCTCCAACTGGATGATGAGAACCGCATTAGTACTATATTTTGGGCGGATGCCCGTTCTAGAGCTGCTTACCAAAATTTTGGGGATGTTGTGACGTTTGACACCACATACCGCACAAATAAGTACTCTATGCCTTTTGCTCCGTTCACCGGGGTGAACCACCACTATCAGTCAATCTTGTTTGGCTTTGCCCTGCTTAGGGATGAGACGGAGGAGTCATTTACGTGGTTATTTGAAACGTGGCTTAAAGCAATGTATCATGTTCCTCCAAAGACCATCATCACCGACCAAGATCTGGCAATGAAAAATGCAATCGCTAAGGTCCTTCCAGATACTCACCATGGCCTGTGCACATGGCACATAAGCAACAAGTATCCCGAACGGCTTCACAATGTATATGCAAACCATCCGACATTCAAGACTGACTTTAATACATGTGTGAAGAAATCATTGACGGTAGACGTGTTCGAGGAGAGGTGGGCCAAGTTAATGGATGACTACTATTTGCACAATCATGAATGGTTACAATCGTTGTATGAGATCAAGACACAGTGGGTCGGTGCCTACACCAAGCAGTTTTTTGCAGCCGGAATGACTACGACCTCGAGAAGCGAAGGTATGAATGCATTCTTTGATGGGTACGTAGGCCATTCTTCTAGTATACAAGAGTTCGTACTAGAGATGCAGAAAGCTCTTGACAGGCAATTTTTCCTCGAGAGAGAAGCCGACGCGGCTACAGTTTACAAAGAAAGAGCCATAGTAGTCTTTTCACCTTTGGAGGCTCATGCGGCTCAAGTCTATACAAAGGAAATGTTTAGACAGTTTCAAGAGGAATTGCTAAAGTCAAATCAATATAGCATGACAAAGTTGCATGAGTATTCCACCAGAGATCTCAAGGTTTATGCGTTGACAAATGTGACGAATTTCGCCAATCCGTGCTCTTCGTCGGCTCCGAGGAGCAGAAGACATTTTACCGTTGCAGTTTGTAAGGACACCGGGTTGGTTAATTGCAACTGTCAACTGTTTGAGCATAAAGGTATACTTTGTCGACACGCGTTAAGGGTTTTTAGCGCCAAGAATGCTTATGAAATCCCTCCACAGTATATCTTGGAACGGTGGACGAAGGAAGCCAATAGAGTCCACGGTCACATTCCTTACGTGCCCAATGTTTCAGTTGATTTCGAGCAATCTGAGACGCTGCGATATAATCACCTTTGTAACATCATGCACGGTTTATCATTGGATGCAGCGTCAACATTCGATGGGTACAGGTATCAAGTTGAAGCAGCCGCACGGGATAAGGCTAACCTTGCACAGTTTAGGGCGGCATTACCGGAAAGAAGAGACAGACCGCTCAATCGAGCTTCACAGCCAGTCATTGACGGCACTAGCCTGCAAGGTGAGGAGGACGACATTTTTGATCCGATTATTTCTCAAACAAAAGGGCGAAAACGAGCAATACGCATGAAGAATCCGATTGAAGAAGCAACGGGTCAAAAAAAATTGCGAAAGTGTGCGTTGTGTAATAAGATGACTGATCATGACAAGAGAAACCATTATAAAGTGTTAGGTATCGAACCTGGCAGTATGGTCGAAGAGGACGATGATGATGATGAGTGTTAGGGTTAATGGTTCAGTTGTATAAATTGAACTTTTATAATGATTAAATTTGTGATTTGGTTTGTGGAATCATAACTTCCGAAAAATAACGTAGTTTTTTTTGTCACTTTTTTTTTGCTCATTGCACCTTTGGGAAAAAACGAGACACATTATTTTTTGGGTTTTCCTACGAAGGCCCTGTTCGGGCACACTTTAGGGGCCCAATTCATAACTTCCGAAAAATTACGTCGTTTTTTTTGTCACTTTTTTTTTACTCATTGCACCTTGGGCACGCTAGTTAGCCAATTTGTATCAATTTCGGGAAAAAACGAGACACATTATTTTTTGGATTTTCCTACGAAGGCCCTGTTCGGGCACACTTTAGGGCCCAATTCATAACTTCCGAAAAATTACGTCATTTTTTTTGTCACTTTTTTTTTGCTCATTGCACCTTAGGCACGCTAGTTAGCCCATTTGTCCAAAATGCACCAATAGTAATAGTAAGGCTAATTCAATTTTCAAAGCTTAATATCCAAAATACAACAATAGTAATAATAATCCATACGAACGTCTATTACATATCAGGATAATGGTAAGGAAGGCGTCTAGCTACACCCTTTTTCAGCTCCCAGGCTATCCTATATCTAAACGTCAGGGCATCGTTTCGAGACCACGTATCATATTCGAGCACATCCGAGCGAGCTATGTAGTCCATGTACTTGAGGACGTAAATCCCGCAATCATGACTGTTATATTGCTTTGGTCGGTTTTGTATTGTCACGACCGTCCAAGGATCAATCATTGTTTTGCTCGTGATGGCTTCCCCCTTAAAATGTCGGCACGCTAGTGGAATGATAGTAGTCTGCATCCAACAATAAAAAAGGATATCAAGCCTATATAACAAGAAGAATAGACAATGAGCGAAGGTCAAGAAATATAAACTAACCACCGCATTGATGTACGTGGAGTACACCTGCGCCAGCTGCCGACCAGGTCCGTTTTCCCTTAGGCTATCGTATATGTGGACCACTTTATTCTCTGGAAAAAGAACTAATAGGAAGAAGTGGCTTGCATGAAGAGCAGGTAGCATGATTAGGTTCGCCTCAGCTGCGTGACATTGATAGTCCGCGTTCAAGTAGGAAAGCACGTTTGCAGATGGTCTCCATTCACCCTTGCTTGTCCCTCGCGTCCTCCTCCATTCTGTGAACTCCTTCATGCTATTCACCATGAAGGGGATAACAAAAGAGGCATACATGTTGAGCTTCAAAGTTTGGCAGGTGTTATAATTTAGCTCTCTAACACGGAGCAGATCTATATACGCGTCAATAAGAAAATTTGAAATATCTGTGTTTGCCGCCAACAGTCTTAGATCAGAGTGAGCTAGGAATCCTGAAACTGGAAAGTCTGCTGTAGCGATTGGCTCATGCCCAAAGTAGTGCCGGTCGATCCAATCCCGTTTGGCCGGACTCAATGGCTTTGTCGGTTGTCCTTTATCCGACCGGATGCTTGGGCGCGATGCCTGGATTCCTACTTGGGTCACCTGACTCTGGCGCCGATAGTCATACGCGTCAGGAGGCAAGCGAGTAGATGGCTCCCACACCTGACTCTGGGGCTGATGGTCGTACGCGTCAGGATGGAAGCGACTAGACGGCTCCCACACCTGACTCTGGGGCTGATGGTCGTACGCGTCAGGAGGGAAGCGAGTAGACGGCTCCCACACCTGACTTTGGGACTGAGAGTCGTACGCGGAAGGAGGCAAGCGAGTAGACGGCTCCCACACCTGACTCTGGGGCTGATGGTCGTACGCGTCAGGAGGGAAGCGAGTAGACGGCTCCCACACCTGACTCTGGGACTGAGAGTCGTACGCGGAAGGAGGCAAGCGAGTAGACGGCTCCCACACCTGACTCTCGGGCTGATGGTCGTACGCGTCAGGAGGCAAGCGACTAGACGGCTCCCCTTGGTAACCCCGGTACGCAAGACTAAAGTTTTGAACTTCAGTCTTGTACCTCTCAATGGACCTCTTGAGATTGTCAGGAGCCTGCGCGACAAACCAGTCAAACCCCTCCAGCTGCTTGAACACCTCAGTGCCCTGGTCAACCTAAAAAACATGCATACAAAATATGGCTAATCATTTCAGGCATGGTAGATAAGGCACGCAAATAAAAATTGAAACAACACTAGCCTGACTTACAATGTTTAATGCCCAGAACTGGTCATAGATCTCACGTGGTGCATACGATGTCTTCCTCGCCTGGGAAGGGCGATTCACCCTCGTGCGCGTCACCTTGAGAAACCATTGCAGGTACTCCTCAATGCTGATGCTGTCGGCCTTCAGCGATACAAGGCTATCATATGTTTCTTGCCAGGTATTCCACTGTTGCACCTCGTCGCTCAACAAATTCAAGGCATCAGGCACCTCGAAGTTCGGCCCTCGACCACTCCTGTACGACCGCATGTCTACAGCGGGTTTTGGTATCCCTTGTAGACAGCCAGCTTGTCTCATAGCTCGATCGGGCATCTGAAACTCACATACTTCGAAGTGAATAAGCGGCACCCGAACCAAACCTGCCAGCACGTACGACACCGGAAGTTGCCAACACCACTCATCCAACCGATGCATCACCTTGCTATATGGCTGCCATGTCACCTGGGATGCATTGAGTATCTCTAGTTCCCCCCGATAGAACTTTAGATGGTGGTGCGGGTCTACCCGTCTCCTCCGGTTGGTCGTAGGCCCCCAGGCCCACACCCTAGGCCACGTCTCATCAGAATATTCCCGCGGTTGTGGACGACCCGTGGGTAGCCTCTCGTAAGACCAAACCTGTGAATGCAAACATTATCTGGAATTAGCACATTGATGCACGAATATATTGACACGTCAACCAAGACAATAAATGCTCAAACCTGTAATAGAGTGAGGCAGGCGGCAATGGACTTTGCACTCTTTCTCGATGCTTTGTGCAGTGCTCGATATAGGTGCGCAAGGACAGCTGAACCCCACGAATACGAGTATACCTCCTCAAGATCCTCCAAGAACACCATATACTTCGGATGCACCGTGTTTTTCGAATGCGTAGGAAGTAATATGGCTCCAATAATATACAGAAGGAATGCTTTCGTATACGTCACGAAATCGTGAGGAGTGTATTCATCCGGTAGCACGCCATACTGCTCTCTTAGCCATTTAAGTTTGATGCCATTCGTTGTAAGAGCTTCCCTCGGAATTCCCGGGAAATACTGCCTAGCCATCTTCGCTATGGATGCAGACGTTTTGCTCGAAGTAATGGGTTTGCCGTGACATGGGATTCCAAGTATAAATCCGACGTCCTCTAATGTAATAGTCATTTCACCAAACCGGAAGTGAAATGAGTTCGTCTCGCTCCTCCATCTTTCAACTAGAGCGGATATAAGGCAATCGTCGTGTCGAGACCAAATCCCGGGATCGGTGAACATAGATAGATTTTGACGGTGTAATAGTTGTATTTGTTCCTCGTTTAGTACCCACTCATCGTGGTGACTTGTGCTTTGAATTGTTTCCAAAACACCCCTATCGACACCGTCAAATACGTCCCTCGCGACGTGGTCATCGTCATCGTATAGGATTGATGTATCATGAGGTCCGGCGTTGAAATCCATATATCTAAGAACAAAATATAATCGTAAACCAACTTAGTATCCATAATATTTACATTCCAAAACTATAAATGGATCTTTAACCTAGCTTACCAACGCATTACCAAAATGCCCACTGGCATCAGAACAATCTCAAACGTGCATTGAAATGCTATTTTAAGCTTCCCGAATTTATTCTTGATCTAAAAAGTATTCTATGGACTTTTCGCCCAAAAATCCCGAACCGGTGTCCTGATTGAGCGCTTAAAAGCCCGTTCGGCCAAAAAAATAGCCAACAACTTCGGAATGACCCAAATTCCTGGGGGATGGAACTTCCCAACATCCTAGGGTTCTCATAAAAGTTTCGCGCTAAATCGCGCTGGCTTGATATTTTAAATTACAGTGTAAAGTTTCAAGGTTCCGCGTATCAGTTAACCCCTTTCCAGTATTTGAAAAACTCTGAAATTTTTCCCTGATATAGATCTTTTAAAAATAGCTAGGGTCTCTTTTTCGCACTTTGACAAAATCTAGCTCTAGCGATTTTTTATAAATTCATGAAAAATCCTAATTTAGACGCCCTAAAAATCGCTAGGGAAAATATTTTTCATCAAATACCGCTGCTGGCTGTGCAGCAGGATTTCCTACAATTGACAAGCCATTCATAACATAAACACAATGAACATTTGGTACAGACAACAGTTATAGCATAAAGTTAACGTTATACAAATATATACATCAACAGTCAACGCTAGTTAGTCAACTTTATACATTTTTACACATTACCCCTCCCTCCGTTTCCTTCTCGCTCTAATCTGGAGAAAATCTATTCCGTTCTTGAGCGAGTGCCATGTACCAATACTCCTCATCGAGGAGCATTTCGCGCCGATCCCTCGGCATCGGCCTCGCCGGATGAGTTTCTCGTAACCCATCCTGCATCATCCGAACCACCCTTCTCCCCGCATCAAAGGTATACTCTTCCCTTTTATTCGCTCGTGCCAACTCCTCACGACGACGTCGCTCTAACTTTTCTACCTCCTGCCCCTCCATGGCTCGCATCTCCTTCGCCTGATACACCAGGTGATCCCTTTCCCTCACTACCTCAATATACCTTCGTTTCCAAAAGTTCTCCACATGATGTGTCCGGTATACGGTGTTATGCACCTTCACAAATCCCACCGGCACCTCAGGTTCAGTCTCTTCCTGTTCCTCCTCCCCATCCTCTGGTCTGGACAAATCTATTTCCTCGGGCTCCTCGTCATTTGGCCAGGGGTCCTCCTCGGGATCTTCCTCCTCTTCGTCCCCGGCCATGACGTGCTCATCAATCCATCCAGCTCCAGCCATAATCTCCTGCAAGGCATATGAACTCACATTAGACTTACAACACGGTATAAGTAACTTCAACACCTTTCTGCCCCCGTACACACTTAATATTTATGTCTAGTTCTACAGACTTTTCGCCCAAAAATCCCGAACCGGTGTCCTGATTGAGCGCTTAAAAGCCCGTTCGGCCAAAAAATAGCTAACGACTTCGGAATGGCCCGAAATCCTGGGGGATGGCTTTAAAACAACCTTTCAGGTGTTTGACTTACACTTCTGGACTAAAAAGTCCTTTGAAAAACTTAACACCGTAAAATTACCAAAATACCCCTCTCGGGGTGGCAAATTACCAAAATGCCCCTGGCATCAGAACGATCTCAAAAGTGCATTGAAATGCTATTTTTGGCTTTCCGAATTCATTCTTGATCTAAAAAGAATTCTACGGACTTTTCGCCCAAAAATCCTGAACCGGTGTCCGGATCGAGCGCTTAAAAGCCCGTTCGGCCAAAAAAATAGCTAACGACTTTGGAATGGTCCGAAATCCTGGGGGATGGAACTTCCCAACATCCTAGGGTTCTCATAAAAGTTTCCAGCTAAATCGCGCTGGCTTGATATTTTAAATTACAGTGCAAAGTTTCAAGGTTCCGCGTATCAGTTAACCCCTTTCCAGTTTTTGGAAAAATCTGAAATTTTTCCCTGAAATAACTAGGGTCTCTTTTTTGCACTTTGGCAAAATCTAGCTCTAGCTATTTTTTATAAATTTGTGAAAAATCCTCATTTAGACGCCCTAAAAAATCGCTATTTTGGAATCTATAAATGTAATACCGCTCATCCGATCTCGGATTGATCTGATTTTTGTTTCCTTCAATTTGTATTTTTCGTTATCTTTGATTTGAGTCTACAATGACTATTTTTGAACTTTGAAATTAATATTGAATTGAATTATAGGAAAACCCAAAAAATACTTACTTGTTTTGACTTGATATATTTAAAAAAAAATCTACCAATCTTCTAGCGGTTATCCACCGAGCGTAAAGACGATGGAGAGTGGAAGAAAAGTGGAAGAAAGGGTCAGCGGAAGAAAGGGTCAGTGGAAGAAAGGGTTCGGGGGAGGAGAGTTTGTAAAGTGGAAAAAAAAATCCGTGAGTGACCACGTGGCATCACGGAGGGGGAAGGGGGGGGCATCACGGGGGGGACACCACGTGGGGTGGGGGTGGGGGACCGCAACAAACAAGGGAGGGGGAAGGGGGGGCCATGGGGGGCATCACGGGGGGGGGGGGGACACCACGTGGGGTGGGGGTGGGGACCGCAACAATTTGTTGCGGTTGGCATGCCAACCGCAACAAAGTGTTGCGGTTGGGCATGGTGGGGGGGACGGGGCCACGTGGCGGGGGGAGGGGATGCCACGTGGCTGGGAGAGAGGGGACGGGACACGTGGCGGGGGAAGGGGAGGGGGGACCGGGGGAAGGGGCCAACCGCAACACTTTGTTGCGGTTGGGGGCATGGGGGGGCCATGGGGGAGGGGAGGACGGGGGGCCGTGGGGGGAAGGGAGGCCACGTGGCGGCCTAGGGGAGGACGGGGGGCCATGGGGGGAAAGGGAGGCCACGTGGCGGCCGAGGGGAGGACGGGGGAAGTGGGGCCATGGGGGAAAGGGGGAGGCCACGTGGCTGCCGAGGGGGACACCACGTGGGTGAAGGGGGCCAACCGCAACTCTTTGTTGCGGTTGGGCAGGGGGGTGGGGGGAGACGGGGGGAAGGGGAGGGGGGCCATGGGGGAAGGGGGAGGGGGTCCATGTGGGGCGCAACCGCAACTCTTTGTTGCGGTTGGGCAGGGGGTGGGGGGGTGGGGGAGAGACGGGGGGAGGGGGGAAGGGGTCCATGTGGGGCGCAACCGCAACACTTTGTTGCGGTTGTGTACTTACAATCAAAAATACCAACCGCTACTCTTTGTAGCGGTTTGAAAAATACCAACCGCTACAAAGAGTAGCGGTTTGGTGGTAAGCAAAAATTCCAACCGCTACTCTTTGTAGCGGTTTGGTGGAGAAATTTTATTTCTCCACTAGTGGGTGTGGATCGGCTCCCATATATATATTAAATATTTGGAATGGGCCTATATTGACAAAATAATTATTACTTGAAAAAAAGTATTTTATATACTCCAACACAAACCGATACCAAGCTCATATCCATCGTTTACTTTATTAGTTCATATTCATCTGAATCAAAAGATCAGTAGGAGACTGGAGGACCAAAAGCAGCTTTTGGAAAGTGTTTTTTCTAGTTTATGGATAATTGAGTTTGCTTTAAAAGACAACCAAATCCTTTCAGTAGAGCGCACCACTGAGGTTGATTTGCCAAATGTAAAGTATCAATAGTTCACATCTTTAAAGCTGATCAAAGGACTTTCTCTATATTCCCACTACAGTTTATAGACACTAGTGTACATATTGAGTGCAAAGAATCTGCAGGTAATTATAATGAGAGTTTTACTTTTCTTTGAGAGTAATCTGATGAATGCAATTCAAAAAATCAAAAACAAATGTTTTGTTGTACAACATCTCTGTTGAAACAGTTGAGATTGGTGTATTTAATTGATGGTTAAGTCGAATTTTGACTCGTGGATGATCTGTACACGAACTTGGCAAAATAGGGTCATAAATTCGAGTCTCATGAATTTTGATATTTGGAGTAGTAAATTTCTATCCTTGTGGCAATAAAAAGAAAAAAGACCGAGGGGCCAAAACAATACCAAAAAGCACAATTCATCAGCCCATCTAGCAGTCTTTTGTCGCAAAAAAATTTAAAGATACTGAGAAAGAACCTATGCATACAGTCGTTTATTGCTGAAGCTGTGTCAGCAGAGCTAGTTCTACTTCTACCACCGTTAATCTAAACATCTGTCGTAATCTCTTGTTTAAGTTAGAAAGCATTAGTAAGTGATATAGTCGCTGAATAAGCATTACTCTGTAGTAAATCTGCAAAGGGAACAAAATGAAGGGATCTATATATACTTCACCTTCGAGTTGCTCTCAGACCATAGTTGTTCACTTCTGCACTTGTCTTTCACTAGAGCATCTCCTAACAGTATAAGATGACGTTATCAATTGAACAGGAGTCGGACCGAGAACTTATCACTGTACTCAGCATTGACGGTGGAGGAATCAGAGGGATAATTCCTGGGGTTATACTTGCCTTTCTTGAGTCCCAACTGCAGGTATGATACGTATTGCCCGTGTTATTGTTAGCTTAGTTTGCTGTTAAAAAGACGCTTATATTGGGTGAGGCCGATCCACACCCTTTTCGGTTACCCGCAACCATTTTGTAAAGTTGTCTTTTGAGACAACTTTTTGGGTTGTAAGAACCAAAGGGAATGATGACCCCGGGTTGTACCAAGAAGATGCTGGCTAGAAGAGCATCTGCTGTTTTTCTCTCCTTCCTTGGCGTTTTGACTTCACTGTGATGATTTTTGTTGATAAGCTGTTATGGGGATGCTCAATGGTGATTTTGAATGGTTGATGACCTCTCGGTGTCAATTACAGAAGTATTCTTACTAACAAATATCTAATCAGTACATTTCATCTGGTTGACAAAGATTTAGTTGGAATTAGAGCCTTCTGAATCCCATTTTTTGATAAGGGTATAGGATGAGTAGACTCCAAAAATGAGGGTAGAACAAAAAGTCTAGATAGGAATGTCCTATACAGTCAGAAATGACATACTAGTGTTGTTACTTATGGAGAGTTGACCTTACGAAGTGCTAAGCATAAACTTCAATTGAGCCTGTTGATTTTTTGTGTGCAAGGATCCCGTATACCTCTCCCTCTCGTATCAAAAGTTTTTTGAATTCATTTTAATGGCCAAAAAATATGTACCGATAGATTTTGTTTGCACGCTCTTTGTATCTCTTGTATGGTGACATCTTGATCAACTTTATTTTGGTTTTCAACTATTTAATTTTCAACTTACTCGCTGTAAAAAAAGTGGTTTAATATGTGGCCCAGATGTTGGATGGTCCGAATGCAAGAATTGCGGACTACTTCAACGTAATCGCCGGGACAAGCACCGGCGGTCTTGTGACCGCCATGCTAGCAGCGCCCGACGAACACAAGCGACCTGTGCTTGCTGCCAAGGACATTGTGCCCTTCTACTTGGACCATTGTCCTAAGATCTTCAAACGGTAGATATCCTTGGCATGGAAATTACCTCTTGCTGAAGCAAATATGTATGGTTGTTACTTGTTGACATGATTCTTTTTACAAGCAGTTCCAGGAACCCGTTGTTTCGTTGTACAAAATCAGCATGGTCTATGGTACATAGACCAGGATATGATGGTGAACATCTGCACAACATTATTAGGAAATATCTTGGCAAGACAACGTTGGGGCAAACGTTAACAAACGTAGTCATTCCAACTTTTGATATCAAGCGTAATCACCCTACCATATTCTCAAGCCATAAGGTTTGCTGCCTCTTTGCGGCATACCTCCTTTTCAAGTTTTTCACTTTTTTGAAACCCTGTGAAATATTCCGTGTCATGTCTCAGGACCCAAGCCTTGACGATGTCCTCCTTTCAGACATATGCATAGGAACTTCAGCTGCTCCTATGTATCTTCCTCCATACTATTTTAAGACCAACAATTATTCGGGGCTTGTGAAGAGGTTCAACATGATAGATGGTGGTGTAGCTGCTAATAATCCGGTATGGTTTAACATAATTTCTTGTGTCAAGAACTTGTGAGGCTCTAATTTATTATCCGTCTCCTAACACTAACGCGTTGTTTGTCAGACTTTAATTGCTATATGTGAGATGATGAATGACGAGCTATCTCCCAGGAAGGCAACAGATTGCAAATTGCTTGTTTTATCCTTAGGGACTGGCACTGCACTACGACACAAGAAGTATAAAGCGTGTGAAGCAGCTAAGTGGGGTGCGGTGAAGTGGCTGGCAAGTCACGGTTCCTCGCCATTGGTGAATTTTTTTGCTCAAGCAAGTAGCGCTCTGCAGGACATTTACATTCTTACTATTTTGAGAGCTTTTGAATCCGAAGATTATTATTATCGAATTCAGGTTTCTGCCCCTCTTATTTTTTGTCGCGCTTACATAAAATGACACATTCCTTGCAACACATTGATCTCAACATCACTGGAACTAATAAACAAGCAGGACGAGACACTAAGCGATAATCTGGCTTCAATGGATAGAGCAACTAAAGAAAACTTGGAGGACCTTGTCAAAGTTGGGCAGACGTTGTTGAAGAAACCAGTTTGCAAGCTGAATTCAAAAACCAATTCCTATGAACCCTCTAGTGAGGGTACCAATGAGACGGCTCTTATAAGGTTCTAAAACCATATAATCACTGCACCCTCTTTTAAGCAAAATTCGATCTATGATTCTCTAATTGTTTGTAAGGTTTTTGTAGGTTGGCGAAATTACTCTCCGACCAGAAGCGCAGGCGTGACTGTAGATCTCTCAAATGAGGTGTTCCGAACTCCAACCTGGAGCGAACACTGTTTGTTCTGCAGTAAGCTGGTAGTTACTTGGGCACACAAATAGATCCTGGATGTGCCAGTGTGGGCAACTTATGTAACTCTGATTCCTTTCCTTATTTTACGCACTACTTAAATAAATGCATTATGCTTTGCAGTATCTTTGGCGACCTTGTACTTGTTTCATTTTCCTATATATATTTGGAGCGAGGAATCATAGATCAAAGGATTTTGGGTATGAAGTTTGGACACCATTGGCCTGTACCTTTTATCGACTGCAAATTGAATGCAAGAATCCTTACAGAAAATAATATAGTATTAACTACGAACTTTCTGTAAAGTTAATCTGTTATTGGACTGCAAAATGCAGAATCATATGCCCAAAAGGTCAATTGTTTCTTCTGGAAGACTATATTCTCATATTTTTGCCTTAGTCACTGACCATCAATATATACTGGATTTGGTATTTCTCTCTTCAACATTTAAATTCGACTTTGCATGTGAGTTCAAAAATGTTTGAATTGTAAGCAGGATACTTGTATCCTGGCCTTGGAATTTGGAAACAGTTTCTTGGAGGGAAGAGGTTGACCAATTCCCAAAAGCTATAAGACTAGAGTTAAATTGGGCGAGTCAAAGCTGGAACTTAACAGTATCTAATGGACAGCATTGTATGGCTTCTACCAGTTCTGTCCAAGACTATCTTCCACCCAATCCGCATAAACCAATGCACCACGAAGTACTCTTTGGAGTGAAACTCCCTCCCAAAACAATATTTCCTTAAGGTCGGTCCAATGAACCAGTTTTTCGAGATAAAGATATGCACTTTGAAAAGGAGGGCGTGCAAGTCTTCGGCAGCGTTGAGCTCTTGAAAGCTGAGAAAAGCTTTTATTATCAAAAGGCTAGAGTCAAGGAAATTCAATTGGAAGGTGGAAATACTACATTTTTTCACAAGAAAATGCAAGTGCACAGGACTTATAATAAGATCCTATTAATCAACACTGTTGATGGAATCACATTGTAGGGGAGAGAGAGGTTCATCAAGAAGCTGCAAAACATTTTGCTGACTTTCTGGGAACTTATCATCAACCATATAGACATACAAAAACAGTGTGCAGAGAATCATGCATAAACATCTTTCCCAAGACCAGAAATGCAAGTTAGCGTGTATTTTCACTGAGGCTAATGTCAAGGAAGCAATATTTTCTATAAAAACCAACAAAGCTCCTAACCCTGATGGTTTTATTTCAGAGCTTTTTCAACAAAATTGAGAAATAATTGGGGATACAGTCACAAGAGCAGTGCTATCTTTCTTCATACAAGGAAAAGCAATAAAAATCTATAATGGCACAGCATTAACACTAATCTCAAAGATCCTTGTGCCTAGTACTATGAAGGATTTTAGACCATGCTGCAATTTGGTCTATAAATGCATAACCAAGATGCTGTGTAATATAACGCAAAAGGTATTATCTAGCATTATCAGTAACAGGCAAACAACATTTGTGGAAGGAAGGAACATTGGAGACAATATCTTACTCATGCAGGAACTAGTAAGGAATTATCATAGGCCGGGGGGCAAGCCAAGATGTGCTATGAAGGTGAATATTCAGAAAGCTTATGACACTGTAAGCCGGGATTTCTTAAAATGTGTAATGGAAGTCTTATAGTTCCCAGCACAATATACATCAAATGTTATGCAATGTGTCACAATAGCAAAATTTTCAATCAACATGCCGACCACCATGACCGTCGGCCACCGCTACGCCCCACCACTGTCACCGCAAACCATCACCGCCACCGCAAACCACCACCAAAGAAAAACTCAAAATAAAAACTAGATAATCAAACACCCAAAAGAAAAAAACTCAAAATAAAAATTGGGTAATCAAACACTTATTTGTTTTTGTAAAAAAAAAAATAATAATTTTGATTTTTTGGAAACAGAAAACCAAAATTGGAAATGTTACCAAACGTGGCCTAAAACTGTGTGCCAAACGAGTTTACTTTCTCCAGTTTACAAAACTGGAAAAAAAAAAAACAAAAAAACAAGGCCGAAGGTCGTTAACTTTTGCTCGTTCGGTGAGAGAGAAATAGGTGTCCCCGGGTTTTCAAGATCTAGAAAGATTCTGGGGCTGAATGTAGCTTCTTATAAAACAAAAATTACGAAGTTTCCATGATTGAGACTTGGCCTAGTAACGAATGGCAAGGTGAAATGAGGAAGATGATCAGGGCCTAGGCAGAACATGAACAAGTCTCATAAAAGTAAGTTACACTAAGGGTTCGTTTGACAAAAAAAAAAATTTGGTTTTCAGTTTTTAAAGAGCAGTTTTTTAAAGAGCAGCTTAATTTATTTTTTTTTATAAAAACAAGTGGGTGTTTGATAACCCCTTTTTTTTTTGGTGTTTGGTAACCCTTTTTATTTTGACTTTTTTTTTTGTAGTTTGCGGTGGCGGTGATGGGGTGTAGCGGTGGTCGACGGTGGTGGTGGTGGTGGTGGTGGCCGACGGCCGAAGGTGGCTGCCGGCAGTCACCGGCGGTGGTGGCCGGCGGCCGGAGGTGGCTGCCAGCGGCTGGAGGTGGCTGCCGGTGGTCGCCGGCGGCCGGAGGTGGCTGCCGGCAGTCTCCGGCTGTGGCTGCCGGTGGTGGCCTGAGGTGGCTGCCGGTGGTGGGAGGGTGGTGGTGGTGGTCTAAAAAAAAAACCAGTTTTTGTAGTTTTTTTTTTTACTCTTCAGTTTAAAAACTAGTTTTTTAAATTGAAAAAAAATGGTTACCAAATGCTCATTTTTTTTCAATTTTTAAAACTGAAAAAAAAGAGGCAAAAAAAGAGTGTCAAACGTGGCCTAAGAACACAGGTTTATATGAAGGGATTAGGCTACCGCGAAAGTGCTCTCGCTTGGCAAGATGATGGCTGGTGATAATTTTTCTTGCTTTTGCATCTTTATAATTTTTAACATTATTTATACACTAATACTATAAGTACTAACTAAGCCATAATTGAGAACCCAGGAGACGCTTACCAACATTTTGCGTTCGGTACATAATTTTAACATCCTACTTTAGTATCATGATGTTTGATACAGAGAAGCTATGACTCAGCTTATCATAAAATATTAGTAATTACCGTAACACACGCGATGCATGTGTAAAATGAAATTAGCAATATGATATTTGCATGTGTAAAATGATTAGCAATATGATATTTTTATAATAACAAGCTTGGCCTTTACGATTTATTTCAACTACAATTTTTTTTTTTTATGATGTCAAGTGTTGTAATTTTAAATAGGTAGTGGTATTACACTAGAAGTCTTAGTTTTTATATATATAGATATAAAGGTAGAAGATAATATGAATATTGGTATTTGATATGGACAGACTATTCATTATATTAACAGGTCTTTTATTTCTGGCATATTTCAACTAGAAAAGGCGTCTTGTGTTGTGCTACAATTCTACTAGGAAACTGTTTACACTACTCGTCTATATATACTGACCTCATTCAATGAAAACAAATTTCTTGGTTACAACTTACAGATCTACGGCCATCATTGTCTCGGGTACCCAATCGATGAAGAAACAATGGCGTTAGTCGAGAAACGAAGCCATATGATCGTGAACACGAGCTTGAATTTGAGGTCTTTCCACAGAAACTTCGTGGACTGTCGATTCCATGGTTCTCCCATCGATTCTTTCTGCGTTGCCATGGAAGCCTTCTCCGAGCAGGTTATTCTTTAATCCCTTTCTCTTTAACCTACAGTTTCCAAGTTCTCGTGTTTTTTCCGATCCGGTTCGGTATCGTTGTCGGTGTTATGGATTCTGAGTACGAGGACGGTGTCGTTGAGGAGTCACCGGACGGTCGGTACATCCGGTACAACGAAATCTTGGGTAGTGGAACTTTTAAGGTTGTGTACAAGGGTTTTGACCAGGATGAGGGCATAGAGATTGCTTGGAATCAGATGAGTATCAAGGAAGACGCTTTACAATCAGCGAAAGATCGTGAAAGATTACTTTCAGAGGCGGTTCTGTTAAAGTCGCTAAAGCACGACCGAATCACAAAGTGCTATTGCTCTTGGGTTGATGAAGAGCACAAAACAGTGAACATGATCACCGAGTTATGCAGTTCCGGGACTCTGAGTCAGTACAGGAAGAAACATAAAAGCGTGGATTTGAAGGCGATAAAAAACTGGGGGCGGCAGATTCTGCACGGGTTGAACTATCTGCACACTCATAATCCGCCTATTGTTCATAGAGATTTGAAGGGTGACAATGTGTTTGTTAATGGAAATCACGGAGAGGTTAAAATCGGGGATTTAGGGTTTGCAACAGATTTGGAGAAGGGTACCACGAGGACTGTTATTGGTACGCCTGAGTACATGGCCCCTGAACTGTTTCAAGATGATTATAGTCAACTTGTGGACATATATGCCTTCGGGATTCTGATGATAGAGTTGGTCACTTGTGAGCACCCTTATAGTGAATGCAAGAACTTTGGGCAGGTTTATAAGAAGATCATATCGGGTGTAAAGCCGGCTGCTCTTGATAAAGTGACGGATCCCCAGGTTAAGGTGTTCATTGAGAAGTGTTTGGTTCCTGCCTCTCAGAGGCTGCCTGCGGCTGAGCTTCTAAAAGATCCCTTCCTCTTATCTGGGAATTCAAAGGAGATTGTGCATGGACTTTTGGTGTTACCCATAGATCCCTTGCTCCAATCATTGAATGTGCCAAAGCCCGATTTTCAGATTTCCGTGGTCCTAGAGCCTAGTTTTGGAATGAGGAGCGCCTGTGAAACTCCATCAAGCATGGAGTCTTGGAGCTCCGGTGATAAGAAGCAATTCAGATTGATGGGGAAAAGGATTGATGAGAAGTCGGTCTCATTTGTATTGAACATCACTGGCTTGCGCAAGGACAAAGTCGAGTTTGTGTTTGATCTTGGTGCGGATACTGCACTTTCAGTAGCTAGCGAGATGGTTGAGCTCGACGAATTTGATACTGCAGATGTGGCTCCTATAGCCGACTTGCTGGACAGCCTGCTTATAAAACTTGTACCAAGCTGGAAACCGTCATATAATGGAGCACAGGCCTCACATGAGAATTCTGCTCAGGGAAACCATTGCGCTGAAGAATCAAGTGCTTCAGATGACAAGGAAGTACTGCATGCAGACTACTGTACTGAGAATGGCACTAAGGATTCAATTCACTATGGTTTTGAAAGATGTGTGGGCAGCGTTGATGAATCAGTCAAATCCAATGAGACGCGGAGTTCATGCAGCGGCATGTCTGAGGATTCAAGCTTGACCCTGCCTTCAATCTCACCGCCAGACGCGTATCAGTTATATGGGCTGAAGCTGGAGCTAGATGTAATTGAATCTCAGTACCAGCAGTCTTGTCGCCAACTCTTAAGGCAAAGAGCAGAAGCAGTGGAGGAAGCCAAAAAAAGGTGGATGGATATGTCAAAAAAATTTGCTATTTTATGTTAAGTAGAGAGAGTACTAGGTCTTGACATTTTCCCCCTGCTTTGTACCTTGCGTTTATATCAATGAAGTCAATATTTTCTCCATAGTTTCTTATCAAGATTTTTGAGTTTACACCTTCCAAACTGCTCATAATCTATATCTATATAATATAGAATAGCTGAAGTGAAAAATACAATGAAACACAATGGTAGTTTTTCTATGCAACACATCTATCACTTTTATGTAGAATAAAAACCAAAACTAAACATAGAAATGTCACTGATGGTCTCTAAATATTAGTAATCGCTGTAATAGGAAAACTTATAATTTGATATAATTTGAAAACCAACAATAATCTAAAACTCCCCGTACTCCCCATACTGAAGGGGTGACCTTGTACCGTTTCTTCATCTGACACGGCTTCATAAAGGCTAGCCCTATTGCCAATGCAACTCTCCCCATACTAAAGGAGTTACCTTGTACCGTTTCTTCATCTGACACGGCTTCATAAAGGCTAGCCCTATTGCCACTGCAACTCGCAAAACCAGTTTGTGCTTTGTCAACAGGGCTTGCCTTCCATCAACTGCATAAGTAACTTGATTTTTGCAACTGGATTGGCATTTGCTGCAGGTTTGCATCTGCACGAGAACCGATGCTGAGATGAATGCATGACCCTGTTTTCTGGTCAAGAAGGCTACTAGCCGAACTCTAGTTTAAAAACTAATGGGCTGAGAATACATAGTCAATTTTGATTAGTCCTTTTCTTCTTTATTTCCCGTGACAATGCATTGGGGCCTTGATGTAGGAGACGATTGATTTCTCCATATATGGACTTCCATTGGTGCTCTGTACATTCTTATGACCACTGCGCGAGTTCACAAACAATTCTACTGATTATGCAAACAGGAATCACAGGCCGAAAAAAGTCGTGTGTGATCTACTATTTCAACCCCTCAATTGTTTACAGCTACTGCCAAAGAGCGCACAATTCTTCTTTAAAATGCTGACATACAACCCGAAAAACAAATAGAGTTTAGACCTTCACAATGCAAGAGACCCAAACAAGGTAAATACTTCAAGGCAATCAGTTAAAATGACACTTACTTGCGGAACGCTAAGCAACAATTATAATATCAGCATACTATGAACTTTGAAAGTTGTGAGACAGCAATAATTGAGTAATCGCAACTCTTTCATATACACTGAAAGTTGTGGAGTGTGCCCTGAACAAGTTTTTGTGCCTTGCGCACCCAATTCCTAAAATGCATGATTTTAGCAGAAACTGAGATTACACTATCCGCCGTGCAAAGTTGATATGAAAACTACCACATCCTTCTCTTCTAGCATTGTATCAAGTTGACCACTCAGCTCCCAATCGCAATCATTTACAAGAACCAAAACCCCAGGTCTCCTGCACAAAAAATATATTTTATCAACTAAGCTGCTTCAACATCACCAAGAAAAGCAAGAGTCGCAAGAAGAAAGTACTGCCGTTGTCAAATGAGGGGTCAAGATCGTTTGATTATGTAACAACCTCACAACATGAGCCGGAAGAAGCACCACCAGCTCAAGAGGAAGCTCCATCAGCTCAAGAAGCCAACCATGAAGTTCCAGCTCAGCAGGCAAACAATCAGGCTCATCTCAGGATTAAGATCACGAAGAAGGCATTGGCGCCACTGAGTACGACGCCGCTTGGAGGAAATGATCGCGCCAAGGGAAACGACGCAGCTTCGATCACTTAATCCATAAGTGAGACGACAACGTTTGGCTGTTAACCCATTTAGATGAGACGGCACCGTTTCGCCATCATTTAAATTTGGGTTCCAAATACCTTTAGCGACTCTTCACTGCATTTTGAACTTTACCGCCTGTTTAGTTCTTCTGTTTTAAATTTCTGTTATGAACTTCCCTTTAAATCAGGGAAGGGGGGCTGGAGATTGGCATGTATGATGTATACCAAGACATTGCTCTCTCTCTCTCTCTCTCTCTATTTCCTCTCTGTCTATCTTCTTCAAACCTAATAAAATTCTTCGTTCTTCTTCAATTTCCTTCTCTGAAATTGTGCGAGCTTTGTGAATCCAAAATTATAACCGAGTTGCCTCAGGGTAATAGCCATGGCTTTGAGCGTCTCCTTTGGATACGCTACAACTGGTATCAGAGCCTCTTAATTGGAGCCTGTACTAGTCTTAACTGTAGTAAAATTCATTTCGGATATCGACTGTAGTTGGAAGGAGTCAATTGGATTAGCTGAGATGCCGAGATCAGTGAAGAATAATCAACTCACAGAGACAGAAAATCACGAATTCCAGGAGGTAATAGGGAATCGATTTGCCGCTTCCGATGTACGCCTAGCTTCTGTGGAAGCTACGATGGGGGACTTGCAGAGAAGCAACTCAGTTTTGCATCAGAGTTTCTCTGATCTTAAGCTGGAACTCACTAACTTCATGGCTCAGATGAATGCTCGAACAGAAAACAATCAAAAGACGAATACCGAGCGTGGAGAGTCTAGTCACAGGCACAATCGGTTGGAGTTCAGACTTCAACAGCACACTCCACCGCCTCACGCAGGTAACCTACCACCTCCTAAGCTACCTAAACTCTCATTTCCAAGGTTTATGGTGACGACCCCAGGGGTTGGGTGCGCAAGGCTGAGCAATACTTCGACCTGTGTCCTATACATGAGGACTACAAGGTTCCTTATGCATCGGTACACTTCGATGCTCAGGCAGAACACTGGTATGCTGCCTATATTAAACCAGTAGAAAATGTTGATTGGGAGTCCTTTGTGAAGGATCTGTATGCTAGGTTCTCAGTATTAACTGGAGTGAGTGTGTTGGGAGAGTTCAATAAACTCCAACAAATTGGGACAGTAGACGATTATTTTAACAGATTTGAAGCACTACGAGCTCAGGTAGTGCAGGAATTTGACTATTTGGATGAATCCTATTTTTGCATGAGTTTTATTGGAGGCTTAAGGCCTGAAATCCAGAATAGAGTTGAACAGTTTGAGGTGGAAAGTCTTACTAAGGCTATACACATAGCCCGAAGAGAGGAAGTGGCAATTCAAAATTTGTTGAAAGGACACAAGACTATGCACACTGCAGCCTCCACATCCAACTACACTCAAACTTCTTATAAGCCTACTTTCACCAGCTCTGGACCATCCTATAAAACTGCAGCTCCTATGCCACTTGCCAAACCAGCCACAGTCCAACCTATACCATCAAAACCTCCAGCCTTACCTTACTCCGGCAGTTTCCAAAAAGGCCTATTACCAACTCCCCCTAGGCCCCCTCCAAGATCTAATCAACTGTCCACAGAGGAACACCAAAGGAGGATAAATCAAGGTTATGCTTCAGGTGTGGGGCTAAGTTCGAACCAGGTCACAAGAGTGTGTGCCCTATGAAATCTATAGCCATGATCATAGCTGAAGATGATGAGGTCACAGAAGCTACTGACAGCTCTATGACAGAAACTGAGGATCCTCCCAACCCCCAAAACCAAGAACCCAACCCTGAACTAGAAATTAGTGTCCATGCCCTGGCTGGTAACAGGACACACCATACCATCAGGATACCTGGACAAGTTGAAGGCAAGGAGTTCAGCATCCTAATTGACACAGGATCAACTGATAACTTCCTTGATCCTCAATCAGCAAGGAAACTGAGATGTATTCTGGAAAGTACCACTCCTTTGACAGTAGCTGTAGCTAATGGGGCAAGGTTGAAGTCGGATACAGTGTGCAATAATTTCACATGGGAAATGGGGTCACAGAAGTTCAACACTAAGGTGAGAATTCTGCCATTGGGAGGGTGTGACTGTGTCCTCGGTATGCAGTGGCTGAGACAGTTTGGCAATGTTAACTTCAATTTCAATGACAATCAAATCTCATTTCAGTACCAAGGTAAGCTCATAATATTGGAAGGAGGAGAATTCAAGGGAACTACTATCAAGATGATCACGGCAACAGCCATGAGCAAGTTGATCACAAGTAATGTAGGGACACTCTATGGTCAAATCTATGCTGTGACCAATCCCTCAGGTGATGGACAGCAACCTGTTGAGATACAAGAACTATTAGCAGAGTACCAAGGTGTGTTTGATGAACCTAAAGGATTACCACCCCACAGAAGTCATGACCATTCCATTCCACTCATGGAAGGAGTTAAGCCTGTCAACCTGAGACCATATAGGGTCTCATATGTGCAGAAGAATGAAATTGAAAAGATCATAGCAGAGCTGCTACAAGCAGGTACTATCAAACCTAGCAACTCTCCCTTTGCATCACCCGTACTTTTAGTCAAAAAAAAAGATAGAAGCTGGAGAATGTGTGTAGACTACAGGGAACTTAATAAGCTGACAATCAAGGATAGGTATCCCATCCCTGTCATTGATGATTTGTTGGATGAGCTGCAAGGGTCCACCATTTTCACTAAGTTGGACCTTAGGAGTGGCTACCACCAGATAAGGGTGGTAGACAAGGATACTTACAAGACTGCCTTCAAGACACACACAGGGCTTTATGAGTTTTTACTCATGCCCTTTGGGCTAACTAATGCTCCAGCCACCTTTCAAAGCTTGATGAACACAATATTTCACCCATATTTGAGGCAGTTTGTATTAGTTTTTTTTTATGACATCTTGATATACAGCAAGAGTATGCAGGCTCACTTAGTGCACCTCAGGCAAGTGTTGCAGCTAATGAGGCAACATTGCCTATATGCAAAGTTGAGCAAGTGTACCTTTGCTCAAGGGCAAGTTGAGTATTTGGGGCATGTGGTGAACAAATATGGTGTAGCAGCAGATATGAGCAAGGTAGAAGCCATGCTCAACTGGCCAACACCAAGAAACCTTAAGGAGCTGAGAGGGTTTCTAGGCCTCACTGGATACTACAGAAAGTTTGTTAAGGGCTATGGAGTGATTAGTAGACCTTTAACCAACCTATTGAAGAAAGATGCATACCACTGGGATACTTCCTCTGCTCAAGCCTTCAGTGCACTGAAGCAAGCCATGGCCACCACTCCTGTCTTGGCATTGCCAAATTTCACACTTCCTTTTGAGGTGGAAACTGATGCATGTGATGTAGGCATTGGAGCAGTTCTTATGCAACAAGGAAAACCACTGGCCTACATTAGCAAAGGATTGGGTGCTAAGTGCTTAGGGCTCTCTACTTATGAAAAAGAGCTTCTAGCCTTAGTGCATGCTGTCACTAAATGGAGTCCCTACCTCAGCCATAACGGTTGACTTTGGCTGAATACTGGTATAATACCAGCTACCATGCTTCAATCCAGATGACTCCCTTTGAAGCTGTCTATGGCCACAAACCTAAGACCCTCAGCCTAACTACACCTGAATCTACCAATATCACAGAATTGGACAACTACTTGAAAGACAGAAGCAGGATATTGAGCCTACTCAAGGATAATTTGACACAAGCTCAGGCCAGAATGCAGCAGTACGCAAACCTCCATCGTACTGAGAGAGAGTTTGTGGAAGGAGATTGGGTTTACCTACGGCTACAGCCCTACAGACAGACTTCCTTGGGCCTCAAAAGGAACATGAAACTCTCACCCAAGTTCTTTGGACCATACCAAATAATTCAGAAGGTCAGCAAGGTTGCATATAAGCTTAAACTTCCGGAGGGGTCTAAAATACACCCAGTTTTTCATGTTTCTCTGTTGAAGAAGAAGTTGGGAAGTCAAATTGTTCCTACAACTCAATTGCCATACTTAGGCAGGGAAGGACAGATTTTGATGGAACCAGTTGCTGTGCTAGATCGAAGACAGATTAAACGAGACAATCAAGCTGTCACACAGGTTTTAATTAAATGGTCCAACGCCAATCACGGGGATGAGACCTGGGAAGATTGGGAAGTGGTCAAGAGCAGGTTCCCACATTTTGACCCTTGGGGACAAGGGTCAATTGAAGGGGAAGGGGATGTAACAACCTCACAACATGAGCCGGAAGAAGCACCACCAGCTCAAGAGGAAGCTCCATCAGCTCAAGAAGCCAACCATGAAGTTCCAACTCAGCAGGCAAACAATCAGGCTCATCTCAGGATTAAGATCAAGAAGAAGGCATTGGCGCCACTGAGTACGACGCCGCTTGGAGGAAATGATCGCGCCAAGGGAAACGACGCAGCTTCGATCACTTAATCCATAAGTGAGACGTCAACGTTTGGCTGTTAACCCATTTAAATGAGACGGCACCGTTTTGCCATCATTTAAATTTGGGTTCCAAATACCTTTAGCGACTCTTCTCTGCATTTTGAACTTTACCGCCTGTTTAGTTCTTCTGATTTAAATTTCTGTTATGAACTTCCCTTTAAATCAGGGAAGGGGGGCCGGAGATTGGCATGTATGATGTATACCAAGACATTGCTCTCTCTCTCTCTCTCTCTCTCTCTCTCTCTCTCTCTCTCTCTCTCTCTCTATTTCCTCTCTGTCTATCTTCTTCAAACCTAATAAAATTCTTCGTTCTTCTTCAATTTCCTTCTCTGAAATTGTGCGAGCTTTGTGAATCCAAAAATTGTAACCGAGTTGCCTCAGGGTAATAGCCATGGCTTTGAGCGTCTCCTTTGGATACGCTACAGATTATACTTAAAAGAAAGTACTGCCGTTGTCAAATGAGGGTTCTCCCTTGAGATCGTTTGGTTTTACTTCTAGGTGATGGCTTTGCGTAACAAGGTGTGCTTCAACAACTTGAAAATACGCAAAAAGCCGTACATATTTCATTGTGAACAAATACACATCACTGCAGATTTTAAACAGGAAGTTCAGATCCGATACAAGGGCTATGAAAAAATCTTGGAACTTACACAGTCTCTCCTTTCATGAACATTTCGGGCCTCTCCTTGATCAAATTCGTACAAACCCACTTAAGCAAGTCTTTCATGATCAACTGCTAAAAATATGCAGCAAAAATCATGACAAGAATCGAAATGAATACATGAAGGAAAGGAGGTGGATTTCTGCTGTATCTTGCCATTATTTGTTCAGGAAAAATCACCTTTTTTTCTCCAGCATCTGGCTCAACATTGACATTATGGATCTTTAGGGAATCACAGAGGAGTTCCAGTCCTCCGCTACATTAGAAAATTAACAAAGAAAATATCAGATCAATCCAAAGGCATCAAATGAAGGGGATGTGAGATTAGCAATCAACTCTGCATGTTAAGCACGAACTGAAGAGAGAAAGAAATCCTACCAACTGAACAATTATATATCTGTCACGACAAAGGCACCAGCTAAAGGGACAGAAGATTGGGGAAACTATGGAGCATATCAAGAAGGGAGCATAAAATCTGAATTGATCAAGTAAAGCTCACCGTACTGCACATTTCAACCGTGTAAAGCCCAAAACAGAGGGCATGGGCAACAAAATCAAGAGTGCTTCAGAATAAGTTACATCCTACGCAGATAAAAAATGCAAATCGTATGGTACAAGTCTTACCACAAGCCAGCATATATAAATTTTGGTAAATATAACCTATTCAAGAATGCATGTATAAGCATGGCCAATTTACAGTTAGGAATATCAACATTTTCATTACAATTGAGGTATATAAACATCTGAGTGAAGCTCATGGCACATAACGTAACAAGTGAAGCCCAAAACTGAGGCCAACAGGCAACGGAGTCACAAGCGTTGAGAAATCTTTTTCCAAATCACGTGGTGAGCATCCAGAGGACTTCACGCTGTGAAAGAGATTCTGTGGAGGCCACTTCTGAATTTCGAAGAGCAACATGTAAATCAAAAGACATCACTTTAACAAGTTCTCTCACCAGTCACTTCCAAATGAAAATCTTTTTCCTGACTGGTTATGTTGCTTTGTATAAAATTGAATAACCAAGTTAACAAGGTAAGTTATACGGAGTTGGATCCATTTCTATCACCAGTCCACCAATCATAGTCTTCCTATGGTAATTAATCATTACTCGTAAGTCATATGGTAAGGGGAACTCCAGGGTTCCGTCCAATGGGAATAGCATGTTACCACGCAGGTGCTATCCCACACACTATTCCCATCGGACAGTGCTGCCGGGCCAGTTGGTCGATTCGGATTTATGTCCGGAATCTTGCGCCGGCCAAAATCCATGGGATTAGCTAGTGATAAAGGAAAGCTGATCCCTGGTCTGAGCCAGCACGCCCAGCAGAGTATCCTGAGGATTATGAAGAAGACTTCGAGTCTTGAGTTGCTTCCTTGAGCATGAATGATCTTGCTAGGCTGGGATAGGGGAGATAAGTACCACGCAGGTGCTATCCCACGCACTATTCCCATTGGACTGTACCCCCACAGGACCATAGTCATCAACCACCATGGCACCTTCATTTTTCATAAAATACTTCCAGTCACCACTTAATTGCTTTATTCCTTTCATCACAAACGATGTCTAAGAACAAGAATCATGAAAAATTATCACACTTCTACAGCTACATCACACATTTCACCTCAAGTTTGAACATCCAAGAACAAGAACGCAGATTCAAGTTCGAACATCCAAATTAATTGTACTAGTATTCAACAAGATTGAAGTAAACAGCAGTGGATTCAAAAGCAGCCAACATCAGAACAAAGTTATTCTCACCAATGAAGAACGATAACAAGGATACATATATGACGGGATTAAGTAAAAGGGGCTAAATGGGGATGGAAGAACAGTTACCCAAATTCTAGGGTTAGTTGCATCTCCAACGATTTGACGAATCCGCAGCTACTCAAGACCCTGCCTCACTAAACCATGATTTTGCCATTTAGTAACAATCAACAAGAAATAGAATTAGATTTCTCATCCTAATATCGTAACAAGAATTAACCGAAACAGTACCTTAGACCCAATTCGAGCTCCTCTGCTTCTCGCAATACTCCAACAAGCTGTTTGACGGGATTGCAGCCTGTGTGTTTTTTTTCAGAGAGTGAGCGAAAAACCAGAGAATTGGCCTCTTAATTTGAGTTAAAATAATTTGTAATTGGGGTTAAATATGGTCAGTGACATTTAAATTAAGTTCTAAAAAAAGTGATTTTATATTTGTAATAAATCAAACTACAAGAATTAATAGGATTGATAGTTAAATATAAGTCAAAACTATTTAGTATTTTTTATTAGGTCTTAAATTTCAATTTGATTAATTGTATAAGATTCATATGGGCTATGTTGGTGAGCTTTATATAATTTAAAGACCGATAACAATTTAATCAAAACACTCTTTAATATAATATGACAAAAGTTTTTGCATGCTTAATAAACAAATATACATACGAGATCTAAAGCAAAATATAATATGACAATTAACTCAAGTTTACTTTGTAATATACATATCATAATCACGAAGGCCTGATGATAACTGATGCTTTTATGTGCGTAACTATTATCTAATTGACGATATGCACTTTAAAAAAGGAGGTGCGCAAGTCTTTATTATGTTCATATTATTATAATAATAAAGAGGTAGAAGTCCCCAGGTTTTCAACGTGTAGGAAAATTCTGGATTTGAATATAACTACTCATAGAGCAAAATTACCAATTTTTCATGATCGAGACTCGGCTTAGTAATGAACGACACTTAGTAATGAACGACAAGGTAGAATGAGGAAGATGACAAGGGCATAGGCTGAAATGAACTCTCTGAAAGTATATGACATCAAAGAACACATGTATATAGTATATGATTGCATTAACAAAAGTTTTTTCATTGTATCTTATTGATCGACAGTTTCACTTTACTGAGGCAGATGACAAGTAGCTCGGTGGCGTCGTCGATTACATCTCTTTCGTTCGATGCCACCGACTACTGCCTACTCCTCCCTCTGTATATATAATTTGCAGGACTCAGCAATTTGTTAATTTGGCTTAGGTTATGGCCTGTCATGCTAGTCGAGCTGGGGTGAATGTACCACCTGCCACTTAACCACGTACATAGAGGTCTGGCCTTTTGTGGTGGCTCGATTCTTGACTCCTCATAGGTTGATCGTGATGATTGCCTTGACATACTAGGTGGCTGGCTATGAGGGGAGCGCGATACCATGTCGACGTGGTTGTCATCCTATTTTGTAGTGCATTTCTCTGAGCTACCCCCCCCCCCCCCCCGTTTCTTGGAAACATGAAGGCCGCTGATTCCAACTCTTTTGAACAAGGTTATATATACTCGATACATTTTAACTTTTACATTCTTAAGGAGATCGTAGGAGTAAAATGTACACAATTTTACTTTCGTATTACAGTTTGAGTCTTACTAAATAAAATATGACTGCTCAGTAGGGGTGTAACTTGGGCGGGCTGGACGGGCCCAAGGGTTAGACCATGACCAACCCGCTCTCTAGAAGCCGTGTTCATATCTAGTCCAGCCCACCTACGGACTAAATAATATGTGTCCACGCCAAGTCCATCAAAAGTTTGGTGGACGTGGGCTAGATGCGGGGGCTGTCCATGGTTACGAGTTACTTTTTTTAACAAAAAAATAATATAATTTCGAAACATATCATTGATCATCCAACTTTGCAATTTATTCATGATAATAAAAAAAAGTACATTAAAATCTATAAATGAACTTAAATATAAGCATGAAAACAAATACTTGGGACAAAATGAGAGAGAAAAAGACAAGAGTCTCCAATCTTATAATTTTTTTAAAAAAAGTAGGAATAATAAAATCTTTAAAGATCTCTAAACATGAACGAAAAGTGAGAAACCGTCGCTCAACCTGATTCAGAAAAATAAGACAAAAATATGAGCATACCTTTGACTTTAAGGCTTTGACTTTGTCGAAGTGGGGGCTGAGAATTCAGAAAGTATAAAATAATTAGAAATTGAATTCTATGAGATTAAGAGTTTTGACGGTCGAGATTGTATAGACTTATGTGATCTACTGTTTCTAATGATTAAAGGAAATTATATATATATATATATATATATATATATATATATATATATATATATATATATTGTAATTTATATCATATAATAGTTAGACGGGCTAGTTTTTTCACGGGCTGGATAGACTTGTAGAAACCTTTGCCCATATATTTTACGGGCTCAAAATTTTGAGCTCACGTCCACCATGGTCACTACAAAAGTAAGCCCATGCCCATATTTTTGTGAGTTGGCACGGGTTGTCCACGGGTTGCCCGGCTCAAGTTGCACCCCCACTGCTCAGTGCATGAAGTTTTCATGAATGTTAAGATATACAGGATATATGGATGCTTGATGTTTTTTTTATTTTACTTTTTTGGTTACAAAATGATGGGACAATAAGGTTCTGATCCAAGTGACATGCAGTTTTGTGCATGAAAAACTCGCGTATGAAATACATATAGGACGATGACGTATATTTGTCCCCAACAAGAAGAGACCGGTAGGAGACTCGAATCAAGGTAGTATACCTAGTTTGAGACATTGAGAATCGCTGAACCATGGCCTTTTTCTCCCATTCGTAAAGAGACTGTTGTTCTTTCTAGCACGACCCTTACCACAACATGTTCTGCCTGGTATCTCCCTGCAATTACACGTGAGCATGGTCAAGGCTCCCAAGGACGTGGTTGCCAGAATTCCACCAATTCTCCATCGTTTCAAGGACCCGCTATCAGCCCGCAAGTGAATTTTGCATCAGCATGGTACACACGATTACCCATTCTTCGCATTTTCGTGTCTCAAACTCCCGACGTCTGATTCAAGATGGAGTAAGCTTGTCGTTACGACATTTGAGCTGCTAGGAAGCGTAAGGTGGCCGCACTACAAACCCAAGCTCTTAACTAGGGATGGCAATGGGGCGGGTCGGATGCGGATCTGCTACAATCTGAACCCGCCCCGCTACCCCTGAAATCCCACCCCGCCCCGCACCCGCCCCGCGCCGAGTTCTATAACCTTAATACCACATCCGACCCTAACATACTTTAGAAAACCCATCCCCGCCCCGCCCAAACCCGTCCCCGCTGCAAATGCCATTTGACTAACTGCAAATGCCATTTGATGAACATAAGCATATTTCAACTTGAAGAGTAAGAAGAGAAGCCGGATGAAGGAAAAAACTGTAATTCTGTCAATGCATTTACAACTGATGGAAGGAGGAGCTCCCTGTTATACGAGATCTCTACTTGTGTTTTATGTCAGCACTTGCGTACTTTTCTATTGTATTGAAAGCTTCTTCAGTGAAAAATGGTGCTATTCTATCTTGCAATAGTGAGAGCTCGTCCAGATTCTTTAATCGAATAGCCGTCGATTCTTGAAAAATAAAAGAACTTGCTGCAATCACTTCATCATTTCACAAGAGATGGAGCATGCAAGGGATCTGAACCGTGAAGCTGCTAGGAAACGGGGGAAAGAGAGACGTGGAGAACTGACCTGTGTCGACAGAGGGAGTGAGGGACTGAGTGAGAGAAGGAGAAGGAGGAGCGCGGTGGCTGCCTGGTTGGCGAGGAATCTCGCGATTCTCGTCGGAGTCGCCGAGAAGGAGGAGAAACGGCTGGGCGGCACTGCGGTAGTCGGCATAGGGAGTGAGGCCGTGAGGGAGTGAGTGAGAGAAGGTGGAACTTTTAGGGTTTATATGATGTATATATAGGTAAGGATGGACAGCTAGGATTAAATCAAGATAATGGTTAAAATAGCGGGTGCGGGTCGCGGGGCGGGCCAGATAAAATACCACACCCCACCCTAACCCGCTGCGGATTTAAAAAAAAAAACATACCCGCCCCGTGATCCGGTCAAAGTCAAAATGACCGGCTCCTATCGGACCGGGGCGGGGATCCGCCGGTTGCGAGTTGGATTGCCATCCCTGCTCTTAACCCAGCCCGGTCCCATATCTCAAAAGTTTGGGCCCGAAGACCACAATATTACTAGCCCAGGATGGCAGCCCGGCCCATAGTCCACATTGACTATATACTTAGACCTGTCATTATACCGTGCGTCTACGTAACCTTCTTGTCAAAGAAATCGAACACTTCGAATTGGAATGTCGGGAATGGAACGATTGCAGCGGATGTTCGCCGGCGCCGGCGGTGGTTTGGGCCACCCGCCGCCGGACTCGCCGACACTAGATTCGTCGGAGCAAGTATACATCTCGTCACTCGCCCTCCTGAAGATGCTCAAGCACGGTAACCCCCTCTTTCTAACACCTCAATTTGCAAATCTAGGGTTTCACTTAATCGAACGTTCTATCGATTTTTACTGCTCCATCCGTTTCACAATTCTTGTCCGCTTTGAAAATCTAAACTCTTATTAAGCTCAAGTAGTGATTGCAAGTTGAATAAGTATCATTGGACAAGCCAAGCTAGGGCAGAAACAACAGTAAAGTCAACATTTACGTGCTCGAGTTTTATTGTAGGAGTTTGTAATCAAAAGGACGATGGTAGTGTAAGAAAGTAAGTCTATTTTTGTGATTTGTTATGCTAAACTTGGGGATTTGTGCGATTTTGTAGGGAGAGCTGGGGTTCCGATGGAAGTGATGGGATTGATGCTTGGGGAGTTCGTCGACGAGTACACGGTTCGCGTTGTCGACGTCTTCGCGATGCCGCAGAGCGGTACCGGTGTTAGTGTTGAAGCGGTTGACCATGTCTTCCAGACCAACATGCTCGATATGCTCAAGCAAACTGGGAGGTAATTTTGTCTTTAGCATTTGTATTGATACTATTGCCACTAGTTTTTTATTCGTGTATGTAATGATTAGTTGTTGGACTCGGAACTTTTGTTTGAGCTGTAAATGAATGGTGAGTGATATGCGGATTTACTGAAGGAGGGATAATGTGGAATATCGAGCTCAAGTGTTTCTTTTATTGCTTAATCTTTTTAAAATCACTAAGTCCATTATTAGTCTGCATAAAGTTTTCCTCCCTTGTTGTTTGAGCTACATATTAGTTACGAGATCTATTATGTCCCGTAGGGGAAGAAATTTGGGGGGAATTACAGAGAGGCCAATCTCAACATTTTTCTTGTCTATTAACTAATCAGTTTTCTTGATAATCAGTTTTTCTTTGGCTGATTTTTGTTGATATCTGTTAGCATTGACAGGGCTCATCTGCCCTTGACATCCTATTAAATTAAGGAGTTCCTAGCTGAGATACTTGACTGTTTCAGAGGTTCTCAATTCTGATGACAATGATCTGACATTTATGGGGTGTGTGTCAGATGCCATGGGCATAGGCGCCCTAACTTCTTTTGTATAAGTAAAATGGCCTAAATTGACTATATTTTTGTGCTGTGGACTGTTGTCTGAACTTACAAACGTGCTTCGGTTATCCCAAAATGATTTAGGTTGAGTTGGGTTTTCTTGGTATTGCAGACCTGAGATGGTGGTTGGATGGTACCATTCCCATCCTGGATTTGGTTGTTGGCTTTCTGGTGTGGACATCAATACTCAGCAGGTTCTTTCTCTAAAGCACTGGTTCCGTAATATTGTTCATCCTGCTTCAAGCATATTTTTCAATGTTTGCAGTTTATTGAAAAGATTCTGTGAGAAGTTAACCCTTTGTTATATTAAGGTATTGGTACCCCCCGAAATATGACTTAGTATCAACTTGAAACCTCGTCTTAGCAACATACATGTTACAACGTGAGAAGTTAATGTTTCATGACCTTGAAAGCCACTGGCAGGAACCTCTGCCAAGATCACCTCCCGACCACAATCTACCGGCCTCACATGCAGAGAGAGATGATATTTCTTTGATGAGGGTCTCAGGGACGGTTGGCAATAGGCTAAGGATTGATTTGGTTTGGAGGTGTATAGCAATAGGTTGACTGGATCTGACCTTTTAAGGGAGAAATGAGAACAATGTTAATTTGAGCTACCTATATACTGATTTATACTGAGATGTTTTGAGGTACTAACTCTAGCATTAACTGGCTGTACTTTAACTGCATAGACCAGAAGCCTCAGTAAAATTTGCTGTAACTTCCACCTTTGTTATCAGATGTAGTCGTTGATTTGTCTAAGCGTGATGATAAAAAGTGTATAATATGTAGAAGACAATTGTGCTATTTAACTAGTGTTGTTGCTCAAACTCAAATGCAATTATGGTTCAACAAAAAGGTTTCTACTCATGATGCGTGTGCACGTGCATGCATACATCACTTCCACTTAAATATATGATGTCCACACGCACGTATGTATCTATGACATGCACTTAGATATACACCCAATGGTGCTCCCACTATCACGGGGGTGTTGGGTTGAAATTATTGAGTTAGTAATATTTTCTGTTCCTTTAGTTCTCCATGATGATAGCATATAGCAGTCTCGTCGATAACCAGAATGGTTGATGTAGATAAGGGGTTGAAATTGAATATACTAAAAAAATGAGGGATTGAATCGTAGAAGTATTTTAGTTCTTATGAAAGTGAATGCACGTATTTTATAGTTTTTTTTAGTGGTTCTAAGTTCAACTTTGAAGCCGGCTGGATCATTAGGCTAAATTGGCTAATAGTCAGCCTGACCTGGGAACCTTGTTCATCTGTTCATTGATGGCAAGTGGCTACGCCTGATAGCTAGACAGCGGTTAACTGCTTTTCGCTTTAGTGCAGTATAGGACATGGTTCATGACATTAGACTTCCAATAATTTGATGCATTTATGTGATATATTTTATTAGAACTCATGGAGTAGTAGCCAAAGACAGCTGCATCGATGAAGAATTGAGCCATTTGCATTTGGGTTCGAGGGAAGATATAATGACATGACTAATCGACGATTAGTACATGTTTAGTAATTGTGTAGGGTAATTGTTTGTTTCCTACTTTGTGGTGTATAGTTTAGATGGTGGTTGTATTCTCTGCGGGCATGTGTTTCCCTGAAGTATGATATATGTATATTTGACATCTGCATTACTCTGCAGAGTTTTGAAGCTCTCAATCAAAGAGCTGTGGCAGTGGTGGTGGATCCAATTCAGAGTGTTAAGGGGAAGGTGGTGATTGATGCATTTCGTTTGATTAACCCACAAACTATGATGCTTGGCCAAGAGCCAAGGCAGACAACTTCCAACCTTGGGCATCTCAATAAACCATCTATTCAGGTGTGTGCTAAACATTTAGTGCATAGATGCCTCCATGAAGTTGTTCCGGACCCTTTGATAGTGTGCTAAATGATGGTATGTTTTACAGGCGTTGATTCATGGCTTAAACAGGCATTATTACTCAATAGCCATTAATTACAGGAAGAATGAACTTGAGGAGAAGATGTTACTGAACCTTCACAAGAAGAAGTGGACTGATGGATTGACACTTCAACGTTTTGATGCTCATTCCAAAACTAACGAGCAGACTGTTCAGGTATGTGAGCGCAAACCTTGGCATAAACTTTGAGTAAACTTTGAGTAGTCTTTTGGTCATTGTTGCTGTATGGGATGTTGGTCCCACCTAATGTTGTTCAATGGTGGACCTTGAATATAGTTCAGCTTAAACATTTAGCAATCTTCTTTGGACTCATGTTCTCATGAGCAAGGGCTGCTTAGGTGGCAGAATGTCGATCGGGCTTAAATAGTAGTTTTAGTTTCCTTCACTTCCTGTGCATGCCAGTAGGGAAAGCTTGGTGGAAGGACATTTGTGCCACTTCTTGTGGCAAATGTGTCTTTCCACGGCACTGATATGGTTGATGCACAAAAAAGGTATTTTTGTGATCAATGGCCATTTTTATAGTTTTCGGACCATTGGTCAGATGTATTCTTTTGGATATCCATCAAGTGCAAATTCCGATTGTTTGGTAAATCTTTGGGATGTGCAGGAGATGCTAAATTTAGCCATCAAGTACAATAAAGCAGTTCAGGAAGAGGATGAATTGCCACCGGAAAAACTTGCAATTGCAAACGTGGGAAGGCAGGACGCCAAGAAACATCTTGAAGAGCACGTCTCCAACCTGATGTCTTCAAACATAATTCAAACCTTGGGGACCATGCTTGATACAGTTGTCTTCTAGTGCCCCCACTGTTTAAAACGGAGCTATAGCCTGATGAACTCCTTATAACGATGAAAAGTCAGTTATCATTCCGGGCTTACTCCCTTCCTCCTTGATTTGTACTTCTAGTTGAACGTATTCTTCTTGTTATATGCCGATATTCGGTTGTGTTGAAGCAATTCTTCTGCTTTCTTTGGTATTCAATTTAATATGGCGTAATCCAAGACGAATCATTATATTTTCTGCGGTAAGTAGCAAGTCATCTTGTCCCTTTCGGTTACCTTAGCACGCTGGAAAAGGACTGCTGTAAGAACAAAAAGGTGAATAACACGAGATCCATGACGACCATAGATCTATTTCTGTGCTCAATCTTGCAAATATTAGACAGTTTTTCTTTCTGGGTTCTTTTATTTTTTTGACGAGAAACATTCGACAGCTGTGTGGTTGTTATGATACTATAAAAGACAATGGCGACATAAGTGCATATACCCTGAACTTCCTTCAAAAAGTAGGAACATTTAAGAAAACTTTATTGAAAGCCGACCCTGTAATGGTCGTAAAGAGGCACATCTCTATCATCTTTAACCCAAATTTGGCTGCCAACTTTAGAAATTAGAAGGTAATGAAAGGCCATAGAACACTAGTACAATCAATGAAAGGGCATTCTTGATCGGAAGCAGAAATCATATCATTCTTGCTTTATGAAAGTAGCCAAACGCTTGACCATGTCTCGAGCCTTCTCACAGTCGGGTTCGAAGATGTGAAAAACGTGATCTTCCCCTTGTATCTCCACCATCTCTGCTTCTCCTTGCCACCCACTCTTCACCAGTTTTTCATGGTAGAGTCTCCCTCTGTCCCTCAAGATATCCTTCTCTGCAACACACACAATGACTCGGTTGCAAGCCAGACCCTCCAAGGCCGGTGCTCCGTCCACAAACGGGTTGATCAGCGGATCATCGCTTCCTCTGTCTGACGGGCAAACGAACGCCCACCAGTTGTCCACCATTACTTTTCGAAACGGATCTGTGACCTCCAATCCAATGGGTTCCTTCCCCCAAAAGTATGGAAAGATCATGATCATTCCACGAAGCTTCAGCCCGAGTTCCTGGTCCGCTTTCCCTGCCCGAGTTGCGGTGTGGTGCGCAAGAGTTGCACCTGCACTATCTCCAGCCAAAAACACCCTGCCAAAGTCAACACCCTCCTTGAGCCAAGCCTCATCACCGCCTCTCGAAGCATGTGAAGTCACCCACTGGATGGCTTGCCACGCGTCCTCGTAGGCGGCCGGAAGGGGGTGCTCCGGGACTAACCTATAGTCAACCGAAACGAGGACGACGTTTGCTTCCGCGACTAGCCTGTTGAGAGAAGCATGGTACTTGGGCTCCTGACTCGATGCGATGCAAAACGCCCCGCCGTGGAAGTAGACCACAAGGGGCAGCTTCTCACCGGTGGGTGTCGACTTGGGACGGTAGAGCCTGGCGGAAACACCGGTTTCCGCCATGATCACGATGTCTTTGGATGAAACGCCTGTTCCAGGATCCAATGTTGCTGGCACGACTTCGTATCCCACGAGCCGCTCAACGGTCCCATCCTTGTACACTCTAATGTACGGTGGAACATCATGAAGTACTTCAGATTTGCTTGCATCCATTTGTCGCTACGTGTCTCTGTGTGTGTGGGTGTGTGTGGGTGTTCCAGAGACACAGAGGGAGGGATGAAAGTGGTCAGCAAACTAGATGCAAGTAGGGAACAATGACAATTGAGACACTATATATCCACAGTGGAGCCGCACTCTTTGTTTAATTATGGGGGGCCAATGTGTTAATTATAAGTTGGTGCAACAAGTCTGAGAGATGGAGGATAGTGAACCACATGGTTTGGAACAGGCTGGAATCATCCCTTTTATTTTTCTATGGATATCCAGCCAAGTGAATGTTGGTCTGAAAATCATTCTAGTGTCATTCTTTCTAACAATCTTTGAGCCTTTTTTTATGGCTTTTGCTCGTGATTAATAATAATTAGCATCAAAGAAAGATGTCCGGACAGAGTGTTGAATACTTGCCAAATTGTCTTCAGTGTTGCCGGCTTGAATCATTTGGGATCTTGATGTTTATAAATGTATTGAGTATACTTAGGTAGCGTTCCACAGTTTACAACTTTTATCTTTATTTTTTTATATTTTTAAAAAAAAGTAAAAATCAAAAAGTCGAAATTATATAAAACACTTAAAAAGTCAACAATAGTAATGCCAATATATCACATCTTACAGATTTGCACAACTCAAATCCACCCAACAATGCGTGATGTACATGAAACTGATATGAAAGAAAATGTGATTCTAATTTTCAGATAGTGTCACAAACAGGTAATAGTAATGAAGCATGCCATAAGAAATCCATCAGCATCCTATGATCAAAAAAATTTGTAATTAACAGATTATTAATGCTTGACAGATTATGAGAATTGACAGATTATACAAACATAATGAAACATGCCATAAGAAATCCATCAACATCCTATGATCAAAGAAACTTGTAGTTAGCAGATTACGCACAGTCAATGCTTAACACATTATGATAATTGATAGATTATAGTCTGTGTTTTAGTTTTTCCATCAACAAACTTTTAAGTAATGAAACTGGTCAATTATGTTCATACTACAGATTATATTCATACTATTGTTCATGACATTTAAATGGTAGTAACATATTACATTTAAATTTTAACGGGTTATGAAAATTGTTAGATTATGAACATAAAAAACGAAAAAGGTAAAAATGACTTATAACAGATTTATAATTAAATTTGTAGAACAGGAAAATTCAATTAGAGGCTTGCAGAAAAGGAAAATCAATTTTTTAGCTTTTCCCTAACGGATTTGTTGGGAAAAAATTTGGTGGGGAAAAGCTAGAAATGGGAGATGGAGGCAGAGAAAGAAAATGGGAGATGGAGGCGGTGGATTTGAGCAGTGGAGTTGAGAGGAGGTGTGGGGCAAACGACCCAAAAAGGAAGAAGAAATGGAGGCTTTGGACTTGAGCGGAGGTGTGTGGTGACAGAGGCAGAGGAGAAAAAATCATGAGAAAGGAGAAACCCTAATTTTAGAAGGGTGTTATACTTGACCTAAAAAAATCCCCTCATTTTGTAGCTAATGAGGCTTGATGCTGGACCTCACTAAAATAGCGAACATGTTTGGTTTTTGAAAATAGGCTTAGATTTGCAAACGCTTAGTTGTTTTGCGTCGTGTTGAAAATAAGCATTTGCTTACAAAATTGAGTTTGGTCTTACTTTGAAAAAATAATTGTTTGGATGTGGACACGTTATGCTTTTATCAGCAATATATGATTTGCTGCGATCTTACAAGTCTTGATCCAATATGGGTTAATTCGTTTTTGGATGCGTCTTCTTTTATTCATTTTTCTACCTTACAAATTTTGTAAAAAGTATATAGGGTTCAAGTATTATTTAGTTGAAATGAGCTGAGTGAGAGTTTGAAGGGACAGAACTTGGTAGTCGGCTACCTTAGGCGGCGGAAGTCGGCTACCTTAGGCGGCGGCCTTTATGAGATGATGAAAACCTTCTAGGTCATTAGCAAACGATAGGCAGCAACGCTAGGCCTGGTCAACTTTGGCGCCCCCCTAAAAGTTAATGAACTTTAGTTACATTAGGTTATCATATCTTTGTGTCCACGCTCACAAGTTAAGGCATTATGAAGCTTTGTCTTCCTAAATTTGCTTGTCGTGATTAATATAACACTTGTCTTCCAATAGTATTTAGCCTCTTGCAACGCGGATCTGCTGATACGAACAAGATTTCTAAGTGTTTTGATTGTGCACTTCGAGGTCACCAATGGTCGGTCGAGAGATTCGACCTTCTAAACGTATCTTTGTTCAACTTGGGCAAGAAGACTTTGCCCACTATGTCAAATAGGGATGGTAATGGGGCGGGTCGAATGCTGATATTATAAGATCCTCACCCGGCCGGCTACCCCTGAAATCCTACCCCGCTCTGCACCCGGTTATAAAATCTCAAAACCATATCCGATCCTAAAATACTTAAAAAAAATCGTCCCCGCCCCGTTCGGTTCCTCGTGCTTCTCAATCTAACATAAAGATATTGCTAACGGATGGCCTAGATTCACCTGCAGGAATGGCAGAAGGCTCAAATCGAGATGTTCGAGGTAGAGGGTAGACGAACGGTGGAGATGTTGGTGAGGGTTTTCGGCCTAGGTGGAAGTGGATGGCTCACGGCTTGGAGCTTTGGTGAACTGTTAGATTTTCGTGAGTCACCATCGGTGTGAAGGAGATGCAGAGAAGAAGGAGGCGCGACGACCGGCGGTGCGAAGGAGATCTTTGTGAGTCGTCATCGGTGCGAAGGAGATGGAGAGAAGAAGGAGGCACGACAACCGGCAGTGCGAAGGGAGATCTTTGTGAGTCGCCGTCGATAAGAAGGAGATGGAAAGAAGAAGTAGGCGCGACGGCCGGTGGGGGCACCTTTGTCTGCAGAGAGAAATTAGTGTTGCTTTGTCGATAGAGAGTGAGCGATCAGAGAAGATGGAAATTAGGGCAGTGAGTGAGAGATCTTCTTTTATATGTTGGGATGAATGGTATGATCGAAAAATGTATACGGTTAATACACCGGGGCGGGAACGGGTCGCGGGGCTGATTGGACGAAATACCATACCCACCCCTAATCCGTTGTGAATTTTTTTAAAAAATATCATACCCGTTCCATGGCTCTGTCAAAGTCAAAAAGACTCGCTCCTATTAGACCGGGGCGGGTCAGGGATCCGCCGATTACGGATCTTATTGCCATCCCTTGTCAAAGAAGTTGTCTAATTGTCGTTGTCAAGTAATGAATGTGTGTGCATACGTGTATAGATAATGCAAATCGTGATCATTTAATTTCGAAAGTGCAAAAATATGCTAAAGGCAATTTAAAGATCTTGAATAATTGGTTCATTTATCCAAAGTTGGAGAAAATGAAAATTCTAAAATTTCAGAATTAAAGCTTATGTAGAGCATGGATTTAACCCAAAAGAATTTTCAGTGAAAATCTTTCTCCCACTTATTTTAGGTGGGGAAATAGAGGGTGATCTAGAATAAATAGTAAATTTTATTGTGCACTCGTATTGTACAACCAGAACAAGATTGAATTGAAGAGCTCAATTTTACCTATTAAGGAGCAAAATGACCTATTAAGGGCTAATAGCTGTTGAAGAAGGCTGCCAACTTTCTAATCAAATCCCTGGCATTCTCACCATCCAGGTTAAACAAATGAAAACCATGACCTTCACCTTTTGTCTCATGGATCTCAACCACACCCGTCCACCCGCTCCGACCCAACGCCTCATAGTACAACCACCCCCTATCCCTCAACAGATCCTTCTCAGCCACACTAACCAACACCCTCCTGCACCCCAGCCCCGCCAAGCTCGGCGCACCCTCCGCCACCGGGTTAACCCGCGGGTCATCGTTATCCGGGTTTGACGGGCACACAAAAGGCCACAAGCGGTCGTTGTTAGACTTGCTTACCAGATCCGTGGACACACTGACTCCCTCGGAACCGATTGATTTCGAGCCCCAAAAGAACGGGTGAACTAGTCCGGCCCCAAGAATCTCTACACCCAGCTCGGACCCTGCATTCCCAGCCATCATGGCAACGTTGTGGACTATGTTCGCACCAGCGCTCACGCCCAACATGAAAAGCCTTCCAAAATCTCCATGCGCATTCAACCAAGGCTCGGGTCCATGGCTGTTTTCGTGGGAAGCAACCCACTGCAGTGCGGCCAATGAGTCTTCATATGCAACGGGAAGAGGGTCCTCAGGAGGTCTCCTGTAGTTTACAGAAACAGCAACTATTCCAGCTTCCGCCACGAGTCTGTTGAGGTAGTTATGGTAGTTTTGAGAGGAAGCTGTGGACAAACAAAAGGCCCCTCCGTGGTAATAAACAACAACAGGAAGCTTATGGTTTTTGCTATTTTCAGTGAGCTTCAAGGGGAGGTAAAGCCGCGCGTAGACATCAGTCTCCGGTACAATATTCACGTCCTTGGAAGAAACGCCGGTTTGAGGATCAAAGCCGGCAGGGAGGGTTTCGGTGCCTAAGAACCTTTCGACATGGCCGTCTTTGTATACTCGGAGGAGCGGAAGGAACTCGTAAGCTATTTCAGGGTTGCTTGTTGCCATTTGAGAGAAAAAAAATTGTTGGTTGTACGCAGATGTTTGATACTTTCTCTTCGATCCTCGTGTTTCATATTTGTAGAGAGAGCTGCTAACTATCGGGTCTAGTTTGAATACTTGATTGGCAAGTTCATGCCATTTTCTCTCAATACAGTGGCAAGATTTTACATTGCCAATTGTGACCCGTTTCCTCTCTTTCCTAGTTGAAGGGAGGAATCTTGCGGAGGAAGAAAAGTATAGGCTGCTTCAATCTGGCCTTCCAAATGTTAAGTCGATTAACTTGTGTGTATTATCGGTAAATCACGTATTAAAGAAAGTTGTAAAAGGAATAAGGTCGAATAGTAGCCGGCTAACTAATAGTACATACTATGAACAATAACAAAACAAGAACACTTGATCATCTTGAGTGACTGCCAACGAAAGGAGATTGTGGATTGTTCCAAGAAGCTTGAGTATGAATTGTGACAAATATTTCCTACCTCCGTTTTAAAGTTCTTTGATGCCTTTTTGTTGTGTTCAAAACAAAAGTATGTACTTTCTGAAGAAATTGCAGCTACGTAATTTCCTAGAGTGCCTTTACTCTCAAGATTAAAGAATGAAATGGAGCACACAAGACCATGAATATTTTTTGGTCTAAGTTAGTGTTTATAACGATTTCTTTTTCCAGTTCTTTGTCCAGTTTCTAAAAACTGAAAAAAAATATATAGATGTTTGATTCACAGTTTTTGTTTTTTTTTCCTTCAATTTTATAAACGAGTTTTCCATTTTGGAACTTTCCGTTTTGATTTTTTTCGTTTCCACATCCAACCTTCAAACATCAATAGAATCAATTTGGGAACCCACTTCTTTTTCCTTTTTCTTTTTTTTCTTTCATTTTATCATTCCTACCAGCTACCTCCAATCTCCAACCACCACCAAACGACAAAGCTTTCGTCACCCGTCGATTATGGCAAACCTCAGGGAAATTTTGTGTAATTTACCCTTGTTAGTTTACTCTCAGTTCTGCATCTCGCTTCGAAAGGAGTGCGTCTATACTTTGCGCCTAAACTCTAGGAACTCTTTACGCCTTGGTTACATCTGTGCCTTGGATAACATTGGACTAGGTATATAATAACTTTGAGGACTTGAGGTTGAAAATTCCTTTTCAATTAGTCTATGATAACACCTGTCAAGAGCAACGAAGTTTCTACGGTCGCTATTCCATAGGCATGCCTTTGCCTTTTGCAATGGGCAATGGAAATGCGCGTCTTTCAGTAAGGACGTCTCTTGCTTGCCTGCCATAAAAGATGCTGAGATTGAAAATGCTAATCAGGGCTCTAATTGCAGCAAGTTGGGAAGATGAGCTCCCAGATGTTGCATTAGTGATGCAAAAAAAAAAAAAGGGCATTCTCTAAGAACGCCGATGATAAAGCTTGGACAGGAAGCATTGGCCAAGGTTTTCCGCGTAGCTGAGGCAGTTAAGGAGTTGAGTTTTATCAAGCTCCCTCTTCCTTATTTCGCTTTTCATTGGAAATCTACCACTGGTCTTCCTTCTGTATTTAGTCTCTTGCAAAGTGGGGAAACGGAGAATTAAGTAGTAGATGTTTCTTGTGCACTCGTGACTAGAACAAGATGAATCGAAGATCTCAATTTGGCCTATTAAGAAGCTAACTGTTGAAGAAGGCTGGCAACCTTCTAATCAAATCTTTGGCTTTCTCAGAATCCAAGTTGTATAAATGAAAACCGTGATCTGCCCCTTCTGTCTCATGGATCTCAGCCACACCCATCCACCCGCTCCGACCCAACCCAACGCCTCATAGTACATCCGCCCCCTATCTCTCAACAGATCCTTCTCAGCCACACTCACCAACACCCTACTACATCCCAGCCCCCACCAAGCTCGGCGCACCCTCCGCCATTGGGTTAATCCTTGGGTCATCGTTATCCGGGTTTGAAGGAGACACAAAATACCACAAGCGATCCCAATCTGACTTGTCTACCCTAGTTATGGACTCACGGTGGACTCCCTGTGACCCGATTGAATCCGAACCCAAAAAATAGGGATGAACTAGTCCAACCCCAAGAATCTCTACGCCCAACTGGACCCTGAATTTCCAGCCATCATGGCAAGATTATGAGCTATGGTTGCACCGGCACTTATGCCCGACATGAAAAGCCTTCCAAAATCTCCATGCTCATTCAACCAAGGCTCCGGTCCATCACCGTTTCTGTGGAAAGCAATGTTATAAATTATTACTAAAAGTACTAACAGAAATCTCACTAATTATATCTAACACGATTGTTAATTGTCGCTGCGCAGAGTCATGACTATTTTCTTACAAACAAACATGGTAGCAGCAAAAATTCTCCTTGTTTGAATACTTCCCGAGTTCTGCTCATCTTCTCTCGATATAACCGCGACGACTTTACATGCTAACTATGACCCGCAGCTTTGCTTGAATTTTCTATTTTGAGGGAGGGACCTTCTGGAAGAAGAAAAGTGTATGAAAAGTGACGACGACGACCGGACGCATGACTAACTTGTGTGTGGAGATAATATAACATCTATATATGTCAGCTTGTTTATATTTTTAAGAGAAGTTGTAAATGGAAGTTGAAAACTAGCCAGTTAAGTATTACATATTCATATGATGAACCAACAAAGAAAGATAAAGAATGAATACTTGAGCTTGGAGCATCACTAAATAAGTTGAGTCCAAATGAGTGTACTGCGGAGTGGGGGTTTGAAGGGAAGGAACTTGGTAGTAAGCCAGCTTAGGCGGCCATTATGAGATGAAAACCTTATGATTAATGAACTTTGATTACATTAGGTTATCATATCTTTCTGTCCACGCCCACAAGTTAAGGCATGGCACTTTTATTTGCGGACAGCTTGGTTTAATTAGGTTTTTGTCTCTATGAACGCGATTCCAAGTGTTTTTTATACGGAAAAAATTTAGCTTACTCAGGTTGAAGGAATCTTCTTCCTATCCTTCATTTAGTGATAATTAATGGTCGTTAAATATTTTTAGTGATTTTTATATAGTAACGCTAAAAATACTGTTCAGAATTATCGCTGAAAGTGTTAGCAGAAGAGTCACTAAAAACACTTAGAAACTATTAATTGTCACTATACATGAAATTGAAAGAAGATTCTTGCGATTAGGATAGCAGCCAAAATTTATTCTTTTTTCTAGTGACATTCGAAGGTCTCTAATAGTCGGTCGAGAGATTTGACCACCAAAACACGATATTTTGTCACCTTGGGTAAGAAAAAGACTTGGCCGCTATGTCAAAGAAGCTGTCTAATTACAGATGTCAAATCATATATATATATATATATATATATATATATAGGGAGTCAATTTATGTTTACCGGTAAAAAAAATAACTATTTTTCACTATCCATCATCTGGTCATCCACCTATAGAGTGGACAGCTCGGATTGCAAATTTATTTTTTTTTTCTTTTGTAACTCCATTAACCATCCCTAAGAGGAGCAGTTAGCATTTCTTCAAAAATGTCTCCTAATCACTGCTGGTTCTCATCACTCTCTCTCTCTCTCTCTCTCACACACACACACACATACTTTCAATGGGTCCCCTCCTCTCTAACCTCTCTTCAAGTTCCTCTCCTCCCTCAACACCATCATCCCTACCACCACAAAACCATAAATCCACCAACATCACCATCCCTATACCAACATATATATATGGGAGCCGATCCCTGTCTACCGATGGAAAAAAACTTATTTCTCTACCAAACCGCTACTCTTTGTAGCGGTTGCAATTATTCTTCACAAAAACCCAACCGCAACACGTTGTTGCGGTTGGAATAATTGAGAGAAAAAGCCTAACCGCAACTAAGAGTTGCGGTTGGCATCATTTGTTTCAAAAGCCAACCGCAACTCTTTGTTGCGGTTGCGCCCCCCTCCCACTCCCCCCTTCCCCCATGGCCCCCCTTCCCCCCGTCCTCCCCCCCATGCCCAACCGCAACAAAGAGTTGTGGTTGGTCCCCTTTCCCCCGCCACGTGGTGTCCCCCTTCCCCGCCACGTGGCCTTTCCCCTTTCCTCTATGGCCCCCTCTTCCCCCGTCCTCCCCTCCCCGGCCACGTGGCCTTCCCCTTCTCCCATGGCCCCCCTTCCTCCCCTCCCCCCATGGCCCCCCCATGCCCAACTGCAACAAAGAGTTGCGGTTGGCCCCCTTCCCCAGCGTGTGTCCCCCTTCCCCCATCATGTTGCCCCGTCCCCCCTCCGCCGCCACGTGGCCCGTTCCCCTCCCCCCTCCATGCCCAACCGCAACACTTTGTTGCGGTTGGCATGCCAATTGCAGTCCCCCGTGATGCCCCCCCCCTTCCCCCTCCGTGATGCCACGTGGTGTCCTTCCCCCTTACTCACGAATTTTTTTCTGTCTTCTTTCTTCTCTCTCCTTCACTTTTTTCTCTTTATAATCCCTCCTCCCCAAACCCTTTCTTCCACTCTCCATCATCTTTATCAATTGTCTTCATACTCCATATCTCACCTACATAGTCTCCACAACAATACAAACAAAAAAATTTTACGCTAGAAGATCGGTGGATTTTTCTTTAAATATATCAAGTCAAAACAAGTAAGTATTTTGAATTTTCTTATAATTCAATGTTAATTTCAAAGTTCAAAAATAGTCATTGTAGACTCAAATCGAAGATAACGAAAATACAAATTGAAGGAAACAAAAATCAGATCAATCGGAGATCGGATGAGCGGTATTACATTTATAGATTCCAAAATAGCGATTTTTTAGGGGGTCAAAATTAGGATTTTTTACGAATTTATAAAAAATAGCTAGAGCTAGATTTTGCCAAAGTGTGAAAAATAGACCCTAGTTATTTTTAAAAGATCTATATCAGGGAAAAATTTAGATTTTTCCAAAGACTGGAAAGGGGTTAACTGATACGGGGAACCTTGTAACTTTGCAGTGTAATTTAAAATATCAAGCTTGTGCGATTTCGCTCGAAACTTTTATGAGAACCCTAGGATGTTGGGAAGTTCCATCCCCCAAAATTTTGGGCCATTCCGAAGTCGTTAGCTATTTTTTTGGCCGAACGGGCTTTTAAGCGCTCGATTCGGACACCGGTTCGGGATTTTTGGGCGAAAAGTCCGTAGAATACTTTTTAGATCAAGAATGAATTCGGGAAGCTTAAAATAACATTTCAAAACACTTTTGAGATTGTTCTGATGCCGGCATTTTGGTAATTTGCCACCCCGAGAGGGGTATTTTGGTAATTTTACGGTGTTAAGTTTTTCAAAGGACTTTTTAGTCCAGAAATGTAAGTAAAACACCTGAAAGGTTGTTTTGAAGCTGGTTTGGGGCATTAGGGTGATAATGAACCCTCGGGGGCATTTCGGTAATTTGTCGCTCATCGAGGGTATTTTGGTAATTAAATGTTGTAACACAACTGGAGGAAATAATTTTTAACACTATGTGTGTTCCTAGGGTGTAACACTATATGTGTTTAATGTGAATACGAAACATAATTGTCGCTAAAGGTGAAAACTTAATTAGACAGTTTTTCACGAATTTATAAAAAATAGCTAGAGCTAGATTTTGCCAAAGTGCAAAAAAGAGACCCTAGTTATTTTTAAAAGATCTATATCAGGGAAAATTTTCAGATTTTTCCAAAGACTGGAAAGGGGTTAACTGATACGAGGAACCTTGTAACTTTGCAGTGTAATTTAAAATATCAAGCCAGCGCGATTTCGTGCGAAACTTTTATGAGAACCCTAGGATGTTGGGAAGTTCCATCCCCCAGGAATTCGGGCCATTCCGAAGTCGTTAGCTATTTTTTTGGCCGAACGGGCTTTTAAGCGCTCGATCCGGACACCGGTTCGGGATTTTTGGGCGAAAAGTCCGTAGAATACTTTTTAGATCAAGAATGAATTCGGGAAGCTTAAAATAGCATTTCAAAGCACTTTTGAGATTGTTCTGATGCCAGGGGCATTTTGGTAATTTGCCACCCCGAGAGGGGTATTTTGGTAATTTTACGGTGTTAAGTTTTTCAAAGGACTTTTTAGTCCAGAAATGTAAGTAAAACACCTGAAAGGTTGTTTTGAAGCTGGTTTGGGGCGTTAGGGTGATAATGAACCCCTGGGGGCATTTCGGTAATTTGCCGCTCATCGGGGGTATTTTGGTAATTGAATGTTGCAACACAACTGGAGGAAATAATTTTTATGTAAGACACCCGAAAAGTTATTTTAAAGTTGTTCTGAGATGTTTGTTGGGTCGATGGCTGCCAGGGGGTATTTTGCATAAGTTGGGGGTGTTTTGGTAACTCATCCCCTTTAAATTTTGATAAAGGAAATATTTGGTATATAATTGATGTAATACATTTAAAAAGTGGTTTTAAAGCGGTTTTGAGGTGTTGGGGCTGTAGCGGCCATCAGGGGGTATATTGCTAAATAACCACGTTGGCGCTAAATTTTAGGGAACTAGCGTAATTAAGCGTTCGGAGTGGTGAGAAGTGAGGAATTGTTTTAATACATTGAAATAATGAAATAATGACTATTGCTAATGCGTTGGTAAGCTAGGTTAAAGATCCATTTATAGTTTTGGAATGTAAATATTATGGATGCTAAGTTGGTTTACGATTATATTTTGTTCTTAGATATATGGATTTCAACGTCGGACCTCATGATACATCAATCCTATACGATGACGATGACCACGTCGCGAGGCACGTATTTGACGGTGTCGATAGGGGTGTTTTGGAAACAATTCAAAGCACAAGTCACCACGATGAGTGGGTACTAAACGAGGAACAAATACAACTATTACACCGTCAAAATTTATCTATGTTCACCGATCCCGGGATTTGGTCTCGACACGACGATTGCCTTATATCCGCTCTAGTTGAACGATGGAGGAGCGAGACGAACTCATTTCACTTCCGGTTTGGTGAAATGACTATTACATTAGAGGACGTCGGATTTATACTTGGAATCCCATGTCACGGCAAACCCATTACTTCGAGCAAAACGTCTGCATCCATAGCGAAGATGGCTAGGCAGTATTTTCCGGGAATTCCGAGGGAAGCTCTTACAACAAACGGCATCAAACTTAAATGGCTGAGAGAGCAGTATGGCGTGCTACCGGATGAATACACTCCTCACGATTTCGTGACGTATACGAAAGCATTCCTTCTGTATATTATTGGAGCCATATTACTTCCGACGCATTCGAAAAACACGGTGCATCCGAAGTATATGGTGTTCTTGGAGGATCTTGAGGAGGTATACTCGTATTCGTGGGGTTCAGCTGTCCTTGCGCACCTATATCGAGCACTGCACAAAGCTACGAGAAACGGTGCCAAGTCCATTGCCGCCTGCCTCACTCTATTACAGGTTTGAGCATTTATTTTCTTGGTTGACGTGTCAATATATTCGTGCATTAATGTGCTAATTCCAGATAATGTTTGCATTCACAGGTTTGGTCTTACGAGAGGCTACCCACGGGTCGTCCACAACCGCGGGAATATTCCGATGAGACGTGGCCTAGGGTGTGGGCCTGGGGGCCTACGACCAACCGGAGGAGACGGGTAGACCCGCACCACCATCTAAAGTTCTATCGGGGGGAACTAGAGATACTCAATGCATCCCAGGTGACGTGGCAGCCATATAGCAAGGTGATGCATCGGTTGGATGAGTGGTGTTGGCAACTTCCGGTGTCGTACGTGCTGGCAGGTTTGGTTCGGGTGCCGCTTATTCACTTCGAAGTATGTGAGTTTCAGATGCCCGATCGAGCTATGATGAGCAAGCTGGCTGTCTACAAGGGATACCAAAACCCGCTGTAGACATGCGGCCATACAGGAGTGGTCGAGGGCCGAACTTCGAGGTGCCTGATGCCTTGAATTTGTTGAGTGACGAGGTGCAACAGTGGAATACCTGGCAAGAAACATATGATAGCCTTGTATCGCTGAAGGCCGACAGCATCAGCATTGAGGAGTACCTGCAATGGTTTCTCAAGGTGACGCGCACGAGGGTGAATCGCCCTTCCCAGGCGAGGAAGACATCGTATGCGCCACGTGAGATCTATGACCAGTTCTGGGCATTGAACATTGTAAGTCATGCTAGTGTTGTTTCAATTTTTATTTGCGCACCTTATCTACCATGCCTGAAATGATTAGCCATATTTTGTATGCATGTTTTTTAGGTTGACCAGGGCATTGAGGTGTTCAAGCAGCTGGAGGGGTTTGACTGGTTTGTCGCGCAGGCTCCTGACAATCTCAAGAGGTCCATTGAGAGGTACAAGACTGAAGTTCAAAACTTTAGTCTTGCGTACCGGGGTTACCAAGGGGAGCCGTCTAGTCGCTTGCCTCCTGACGCGTACGACTATCAGCCCCAGAGTCAGGTGTGGGAGCCGTCTACTCGCTTGCCTCCTGACGCGTACGACTCTCAGTCCCAGAGTCAGGTGTGGGAGCCGTCTACTCGCTTCCCTCCTGACGCGTACGACTATCAGCCCCAGAGTCAGGTGTGGGAGCCGTCTACTCGCTTGCCTCCTGACGCGTACGACTCTCAGCCCCAGATTCAGGTTACCCAAGTAGGAATCCAGGCATCGCGCCCAAGCATCCGGTCGGATAAAGGACAACCGACGAAGCCATTGAGTCCGGCCAAAAGGGATTGGATCGACCGGCACTACTTTGGGCATGAGCCAATCGCTACAGCAGACTTTCCTGTTGCTTCATTCCTAGCTCACTCTGATCTAAGACTGTTGGCGCCGAACACAGATATTTTGAATTTTCTCATTGACGCTTATATAGATCTGCTGCGTGTTAGAGAGCTAAATTATAACCCCTGCCAAACTTTGAAGCTCAACATGTATGCCTCTTTTGTTATCCCATTCATGGTGAATAGCATGAAGGAGTTCACAGAATGGAGGAGGAAGCGGGGGACAAGCAAGGGTGAATGGCGACCATCTGCAAACGTGCTTTCCTACTTGAACGCGAACTATCAATGTCACGCAGCTGAGGCGAACTTAATCATGCTACCTGCTCTTCATGCAAGCCACTTCTTCCTATTAGTTCTCTTTCCAGAGAATAAAGTGGTCCACATATACGATAGCCTAAGGGAAGACGGACCTGGTCGGCAGCTGGCGCAGATGTACTCCACGTACATCAATGCGGTGGTTAGTTTATATCTTGACCTTCGCTCATAGTCTATTCTTCTTGTTACATAGGCTTGATAACCTTTTTTATGTTGGATGCAGACTACTATCATTCCACTAGCGTGTCGACATTTTAAGGGGGAAGCCATCACGAGCAAAACAATGATAGATCCTTGGACGGTCGTGACGATAGAAAACCGACCAAAGCAATATAACAGTCATGATTGCGGGATTTACGTCCTCAAGTACATGGACTACATAGCTCGCTCAAATGTGCTCGAATATGATACGTGGTCTCGAAACGATGCCTTGACGTTTAGATATAGGATAGCCTGGGAGCTGAAAAAGGGTGTAGCTAGACGCCTTCCTTACCATTATCCTGAGATGTAGTAGGCGTTCGTATGTTTTATTATTACTATTGTTGGATTTGGATATTAAGGTTTGAAATTGAATTAGCCTTATTATTACTATTGTTCGATTTTGGACACTGGGCTAACTAGCGTGCCTAAGGTGCAATGAGAAAAAAAAAGTGACAAAAAAAATTACGTAATTTTTTGAAAGTTATGAATTGGGCCCTAAAGTGTGCCCGAACAGGCCCTTCATAGGAAAACCCAAAAAATAATGTGTCTCATTTTTTCCCGAAATTGATACAAATGGGCTAACTAGCGTGCCTAAGGTGCAATGAGAAAAAAAAAGTGACAAAAAAAATTACGTAATTTTTCGGAAGTTATGAATTGGGCCCTAAAGTGTGCCCGAACAGGCCCTTCATAGGAAAACCCAAAAAATAATGTGTCTCGTTTTTTCCCGAAATTGATACAAATGGGCTAACTAGCGTGCCTAAGGTGCAATGAGAAAAAAAAGTGACAAAAAAAATTACGTAATTTTTTGAAAGTTATGAATTGGGCCCTAAAGTGTGCCCGAACAGGCCCTTCATAGAAAACTCAAAAAATAATGTCTCTTTTTTCCCGAAATTGATACAAATGGGCTAACTAGCGTGCCTAAGGTGCAATGAGAAAAAAAAAAGTGACAAAAAATAACGTAATTTTTCGAAAGTTATGAATTGGGCCTAAAGTGTGCCCGAACAGGTCCTTCATAGGAAAACCCAAAAAATAATGTGTCTCGTTTTTTTTCCGAAATTGATACAAATGGGCTAACTAGCGTGCCTAAGGTGCAATGAGAAAATAAAAGTGACAAAAAAAATTACGTAATTTTTTGGAAGCTATGATTCCACAAACCAAATCACAAATTTAAACATTATAAAAGTTCAATTTATACAACTGAAACATTAACCCTAACACTCATCATCATCATCGTCCTCCTCGACCATACTGCCAGGTTCGATACCTAACACTTTATAATGGTTTCTCTTGTCATGATCAGTCATCTTATTACACAACGCACACTTTCGCAATTTTTTTTGACCCGTTGCTTCTTCAATCGGATTCTTCATGCGTATTGCTCGTTTTCGCCCTTTTGTTTGAGAAATAATCGGATCAAAAATGTCGTCCTCCTCACCTTGCAGGCTAGTGCCGTCAATGACTGGCTGTGAAGCTCGATTGAATCTACCGGCTGGAGTCGTCCGACTAGTCGGAGTGTCCCGTCTTTCTGGTAATGCCATCCTAAACTGTGCAAGGTTAGCCTTATCCCGTGCGGCTGCTTCAACTTGATACCTGTACCCATCAAATGTTGACGCTGCATCCAATGATAAACCGTGCATGATGTTACAAAGGTGATTATATCGCAGCGTCTCAGATTGCTCGAAATCAACTGAAACATTGGGCACGTAAGGAATGTGACCGTGGACTCTATTGGCTTCCTTCGTCCACCGTTCCAAGATATACTGTGGAGGGATTTCACGAGCATTCTTGGCGCTCAAAACCCTCAACGCGTGTCGACAAAGTATACCTTTATGCTCAAACAGTTGACAGTTGCAATTAACCAACCCGGTGTCCATACAAACTGCTACGGTAAAATGTCTTCTGCTCCTCGGAGCCGACGAAGAGCACGGATTGGCGAAATTCGTCACATTTGTCAAAGCATAAACCTTGATCACTCTGGTGGAATACTCGTGCAACTTTGTCATGCTATATTGATTCGACTTTAGTAGTTCCTCTTGAAACTGTCTAAACATTTCCTTGGTATAGACTTGAGCCGCATGAGCCTCCAAAGGTGAAAAAACTACTATGGCTCTTTCTCTGTAAACTGTAGCCGCGTCGGCTTCTCTCTCAAGGAAAAATTGCTTGTCAAGGGCTTTCTGCATCTCTAGTACGAACTCTGTTATACTTGAAGAATGGCCTACGTACCCATCAAAGAATGCATTCATACCTTCGCTTCTCGAGGTCGTAGTCATTCCGGCTGCAAAAAACTTCTTGGTGTAGGCACCGACCCACTGTGTCTTGATCTCATACAACGATTGTAACCATTCATGATTGTGCAAATGGTAGTCATCCATTAACTTGGCCCACCTCTCCTCGAACACGTCTACCGTCAACGATTTCTTCACACATGTATTAAAGTCAGTCTTGAATGTCGGATGGTTTGCATATACATTGTGAAGCCGTTCGGGATATTTGTTGCTTATGTGCCATGTGCACAGGCCATGGTGAGTATCTGGAAGGACCTTAGCGATTGCATTTTTCATTGCCAGATCTTGGTCGGTGATGATGGTCTTTGGAGGAATATGATACATTGCTTTAAGCCACGTTTCAAATAACCACGTAAATGACTCCTCCGTCTCATCCCTAAGCAGGGCAAAGCCAAACAAGATTGACTGATAGTGGTGGTTCACCCCGGTGAACGGAGCAAAAGGCATAGAGTACTTATTTGTGCGGTATGTGGTGTCAAACGTCACAACATCCCCAAAATTTTGGTAAGCAGCTCTAGAACGGGCATCCGCCCAAAATATAGTACTAATGCGGTTCTCATCATCCAGTTGGAGACTATAGAAAAAGCCAGAATTCTCACTCTGAAGGTGCCTGAAGATATCAAGTGTAGCTTGAGAATCACTCTTACCGAAAGACTCTCTCCTCTGAGCACGAAGTTCATTTCGAAGGTCTACTTCGTTGAAACTCAACTTGTCAATCCCCCCAGCCTGGCTTGAGAAAACCCCCATCATTCTAGAAGGTGGAATTTTAGCCTCGGCCATTGTAAATATCAGTTGTCTGTGTGCCGCGCTTATTTCTCGGTGTTGATGAATTTGACCAATCTTACTAGGGGTCATCAACTGATGATTATGGCTCAACTCCACTCCCGTCACAACCCAATGGTTTTCATTTTTTCGGTGTACTGCATACACATGGGCCTTGCAGCCAGTACCCGGAAATGTGTCGCGTTTTCTTTGTCTTGATGGCCCTTCGTCACTGATCCGAACAACCGGGGGTACATACGGTGCTCCTCTATGACACTCAAATAGTCTTCCACAAATTTGATCTGTATTCGCCCGTTTTCTAGTAGTCTTAGTTCTAATACCGAAACCTATCGTTTTCGAATATGCTCTATAGTATGCTTCAACTTCGTCCAGTGTTTGAAAAACTTGACCCAAGTAAGGTGGATCAGAATCTTCACAAAAAGTATTTCCTCCAGTTGCATCCATATTTATACTGAAATCTAAAAAATAAAAATTATATCATTCTCAACAAGTCATAGAATTAAATAAAATAAAAATAAAGACTCTTTCCTCCAGTTGCTCAAAATTTTACAATGTTCAATTACCAAAATACCCCCGATGAGCGACAAATTATCGAAATGCCCCCGGGGGTTCATTATCACCCTAACGCCCCAAACCAGCTTCAAAACAACCTTTCAGGTGTTTTACTTACATTTCTGGACTAAAAAGTCCTTTGAAAAACTTAACACCGTAAAATTACCAAAATACCCCTCTCGGGGTGGCAAATTACCAAAATGCCCCTGGCATCAGAACAATCTCAAAAGTGCTTTGAAATGTTATTTTAAGCTTTCCAAATTCATTCTTGATCTAAAAAGTATTTTACGGACTTTTCGCCCAAAAATCCAGAACCGGTGTCCGGATCGAGCGCTTAAAAGTCCGTTCGGCCAAAAAAATAGCTAACGACTTCGGAATGGCCCGAATTCCTGGGGGATGGAACTTCCCAACATCCTAGGGTTCTCATAAAATTTTCGCGCGAAATCGCGCTTGCTTGATATTTTAAATTACACTACAAAGTTACAAGGTTCCTCATATTAGTTAACCCCTTTCCAGTCTTTGGAAAAATCTGAAATTTTTTGATGATATAGATCTTTTAAAAATAACTAGGGTCTCTTTTTTGTACTTTGGCAAAATCTAGCTCTAGCTATTTTTTATAAATTTGTGAAAAATTGTCTAATTAAGTTTTCACCTTTAGCGACAATTACGTTTCGTATTCACATTAAACACACATAGTGTTACACCCTAGGAACACACATAGTGTTAAAAATTATTTCCTTCAGTTGTGTTACAACGTTCAATTACCAAAATATCCCCGATGAGCGGCAAATTACCGAAATGCCCCCGGGGGTTCATTATCACCCTAACGCCCCAAATCAGCTTCAAAACAACCTTTCAGGTGTTTTACTTACATTTCTGGACTAAAAAGTCCTTTGAAAAACTTAACACCGTAAAATTACCAAAATACCCCTCTCGGGGTGGCAAATTACCAAAATGCCCCTGGCATCAGAACAATCTCAAAAGTGCTTTGAAATGTTATTTTAAGCTTCCCGAATTCATTCTTGATCTAAAAAGTATTCTACGGACTTTTCGCCCAAAAATCCCGAACCGGTGTCCGGATCGAGCGCTTAAAAGTCTGTTCGGCCAAAAAAATAGCTAACGACTTCGGAATGGCCCGAATTCCTGGGGGATGGAACTTCCCAACATCCTAGGGTTCTCATAAAAGTTTCGCGAGAAATCGCGCTTGCTTGATATTTTAAATTACACTGCAAAGTTACAAGGTTCCCCGTATCAGTTAACCCCTTTCCAGTCTTTGGAAAAATCTGAAATTTTTTCCTGATATAGATCTTTTAAAAATAACTAGGGTCTTTTTTTGTACTTTGGCAAAATCTAGCTCTAGCTATTTTTTATAAATTCGTGAAAAATCCTAATTTTGACGCCCTAAAAAATCGCTATTTTGGAATCTATAATGTAATACCGCTCATCCGATCTCCGATTGATCTGATTTTTGTTTTCTTCGATTTTTATTTTTGTTATCTTTGATTTGAGTCTACAATGACTATTTTTTAACTTTGAAATTAACATTGAATTATAAGAAAATTCAAAATACTTACTTGTTTTGACTTGATATATTTAAAGAAAAATCCACTGATCTTCTAGCGGTTATCCACCGATCTTCTAGCGAATTTTTTTTTTGTTTGTATTGTTGTGGAGACTATGTAGGTGAGATATGGAGTATGAAGACAATTGATACAGATGATGGAGAGTGGAAGAAAGGGTTCGGGGAGGAGGGATTATAAAGAGAAAAAAGTGAAGGAGAGAGAAGAAAGAAGATAGAAAAAAAATCCGTGAGTGAGGGGGGAAGGACACCACGTGGCATCACAGAAGGATTAATGAAGCCCCCCTTTTAAAAAAAATATTTTATCAAAAGAAAAGTGTCCCTTTTATTAGACCGCTATAAACTATTTTTAGGTGGTCGTAAAAACTAAATCATATAATTTCCAAACATTACAAAATGAGCTCATTAGTACAAAAGTGAAGTCCAGAAAATTTACACAGATAAAAATATTTCATACAAGAGTGAATAGACACATATTGTTTCACAATAGTGCCTTGATACGAGAAGTCAAATCAATTACCTTTTTAACCATCACGCTTCCAAATTTAGTAACTCAAAACTCACTTGCATGTAATTAGCAAGGAACCACGCTATGTCACATAGTGTCAATTCAAATAACTAGATAAAAGAGGACACAAACAACACAAGATCTATGCTAATACAACTTAATTAGCACAAGCACAAAGTAATAGATAATCCCTAAATTCTTAATTTCTCCTTTGCAATATGACTGCATTTCACATACTTGATTAATACAAAAATAGCTAACCGAATTTCACGATCACGTTGTCCAAATACAAAAATATATATAATAGATATAAGGAAAAAATACATTATGATAGTAGGGTAGAAAACACTAAGTTTTGGAAGCATGATAGCTTTTAGTCTTCTATGTCACACCCCATGACCTTATATACTTGGTCAATCATAATTCATTTATTGGTCACATAAGTAAGCTTTTAAAAGCTTTGTAACTCATAGAATAATGATAATAATTCTCAATAATGCCAAATAATAAGCTATATTATACACACTATAAATCAATGAGTTAATAATACTCATTATTACATTGTAAATCATTTCATAATGTATAAGTGAGTAAATATCATATAGTCATAACTAGC